>CM062297.1:4664178-4851678 GCA_031216915.1 Pictodentalium vernedei
GTAATCATAGAACTACATCTACGGTGGAATTACACAGTGTAATCATAGAACTATATCTATGGTGGAATTACACGGTGTAATCATAGAACTATATCTATGGTGGAATTACACGGTGTAATCATAGAACTACATCTATGGTGGAATTACATGGTGTAATCATAGAACTATATCTATGGTGGAATTACACGGTGTAATCATAGAACTACATCTATGGTGGAATTACATGGTGTAATCATAGAACTATATCTATGGTGGAATTACATTGTGTAATCATAGAACTATATCTATGGTGGAATTACACGGTGTAATCATAGAACTACATCTACGGTGGAATTACACGGTGTAATCATAGAACTATATCTATGGTGGAATTACACGGTGTAATCATAGAACTACATCTATGGTGGAATTACATGGTGTAATCATAGAACTATATCTATGGTGGAATTACATTGTGTAATCATAGAACTATATCTATGGTGGAATTACACGGTGTAATCATAGAACTATATCTATGGTGGAATTACACGGTGTAATCATAGAACTATATCTATGGTGGAATTACACAGTGTGGTCATAGAACTATATCTATGGTGGAATTACATGGTGTAGAACTATATCTATGGTGGAATTACACGGTGTAATCATAGAACTATATCTACGGTGGAATTACACGGTGTAATCATAGAACTATATCTACAGTGGAATTACACGGTGTGATCATAGAACTATATCTACAGTGGAATTACACAGTGTAATCATAGAACTATATCTATGGTGGAATTACACGGTGTAATCATAGAACTATATCTATGGTGGAATTACACGGTGTAATCATAGAACTATATCTACAGTGGAATTACACGGTGGGATCATAGAACTATATCTACAGTGTACTCATAGAACTATATCTACAGTGGAATTACACGGTGTAATCATAGAACTATATCTATGGTGGAATTACACGGTGTAATCATAGAACTATATCTACGGTGGAATTACACAGTGTAATCATAGAACTATATCTATGGTGGAATTACACGGTGTAATCATAGAACTATATCTATGGTGGAATTACACAGTGTAATCATAGAACTACATCTATGGTGGAATTACACGGTGTAATCATAGAACTATATCTATGGTGGAATTACACGGTGTAATCATAGAACTATATCTATGGTGGAATTACACAGTGTAATCATAGAACTACATCTATGGTGGAATTACACAGTGTAATCATAGAACTACATCTATGGTGGAATTACACGGTGTAATCATAGAACTATATCTATGGTGGAATTACACGGTGTAATCATAGAACTATATCTATGGTGGAATTACACAGTGTAATCATAGAACTACATCTATGGTGGAATTAGACGGTGTAATCATAGAACTATATCTATGGTGGAATTACACGGTGTAATCATAGAACTATATCTACGGTGGAATTACACAGTGTAATCATAGAACTATATCTACAGTGGAATTACACGGTGTAATCATAGAACTATATCTATGGTGGAATTACACAGTGTAATCATAGAACTATATCTATGGTGGAATTACTCGGTGTAATCAAAGAACTATATCTGTGGTGGAATTACACGGTGTAATCATAGAACTATATCTATGGTGGAATTACACGGTGTAATCATAGAACTATATCTATGGTGGAATTACATGGTGTAATCATAGAACTATATCTATGGTGGAATTACACGGTGTGATCATAGAACTACATCTATGGTGGAATTACACGGTGTAATCATAGAACTACATCTATGGTGGAATTACATGGTGTAATCATAGAACTACATCTACAGTGGAATTACACGGTGTGATCATAGAACTATATCTACAGTGGAATTACACGGTGTGATCATAGAACTACATCTATGGTGGAATTACACGGTGTAATCATAGAACTATATCTACGGTGGAATTACACAGTGTAATCATAGAACTACATCTACAGTGGAATTACATGGTGTGATCATAGAACTATATCTATGGTGGAATTACACGGTGTAATCATAGAACTATATCTACGGTGGAATTACACAGTGTAATCACAGAACTATATCTACAGTGGAATTACACGGTGTGATCATAGAACTACATCTATGGTGGAATTACACAGTGTGATCATAGAACTACATCTATGGTGGAATTACACGGTGTAATCATAGAACTACATCTATGGTGGAATTACACGGTGTGATCATAGAACTACATCTATGGTGGAATTACACGGTGTAATCATAGAACTACATCTATGGTGGAATTACACGGTGTAATCATAGAACTATATCTACGGTGGAATTACACGGTGTAATCATAGAACTATATCTATGGTGGAATTACACGGTGTAATCATAGAACTATATCTACAGTGGAATTACACAGTGTAATCATAGAACTATATCTATGGTGGAATTACACGGTGTAATCACAGAACTATATCTATGGTGGAATTACACGGTGTAATCATAGAACTATATCTATGGTGGAATTACACGGTGTAATCATAGAACTATATCTATGGTGGAATTACACGGTGTAATCATAGAACTATATCTATGGTGGAATTACATGGTGTAATCATAGAACTATATCTACAGTGGAATTACACGGTGTAATCATAGAACTACATCTACAGTGGAATTACATGGTGTAATCATAGAACTATATCTACGGTGGAATTACACGGTGTAATCATAGAACTATATCTATGGTGGAATTACACGGTGTAATCATAGAACTATATCTATGGTGGAATTACATGGTGTAATCATAGAACTACATCTATGGTGGAATTACATGGTGTAATCATAGAACTATATCTATGGTGGAATTACACAGTGCAATCATAGAACTATATCTATGGTGGAATTACACAGTGTAATCATAGAACTATATCTATGGTGGAATTACACAGTGTAATCATAGAACTACATCTACAGTGGAATTACATGGTGTAATCATAGAACTATATCTACGGTGGAATTACACGGTGTAATCATAGAACTATATCTATGGTGGAATTACACGGTGTAATCATAGAACTATATCTATGGTGGAATTACATGGTGTAATCATAGAACTACATCTATGGTGGAATTACACAGTGTAATCATAGAACTATATCTATGGTGGAATTACACGGTGTGATCATAGAACTATATCTACAGTGGAATTACACAGTGTAATCATAGAACTATATCTATGGTGGAATTACACGGTGTGATCATAGAACTACATCTATGGTGGAATTACACGGTGTAATCATAGAACTATATCTATGGTGGAATTACACGGTGTAATCATAGAACTATATCTATGGTGGAATTACATGGTGTAATCAAAGAACTACATCTATGGTGGAATTACACGGTGTAATCATAGAACTATATCTATGGTGGAATTACACGGTGTAATCATAGAACTATATCTACAGTGGAATTACACGGTGTAATCATAGAACTATATCTACAGTGGAATTACTCGGTGTAATCATAGAACTATATCTATGGTGGAATTACACGGTGTAATCATAGAACTATATCCATGGTGGAATTACACAGTGTAATCATAGAACTATATCTATGGTGGAATTACACGGTGTGATCATAGAACTATATCTACAGTGGAATTACACAGTGTAATCATAGAACTATATCTATGGTGGAATTACACGGTGTGATCATAGAACTACATCTATGGTGGAATTACACGGTGTAATCATAGAACTATATCTATGGTGGAATTACACGGTGTAATCATAGAACTATATCTATGGTGGAATTACACAGTGTAATCATAGAACTACATCTACGGTGGAATTACACAGTGTAATCATAGAACTACATCTACGGTGGAATTACACAGTGTAATCATAGAACTATATCTACGGTGGAATTACACGGTGTGATCATATAACTATATCTACAGTGGAATTACACAGTGTAATCATAGAACTACATCTATGGTGGAATTACACGGTGTGATCATAGAACTATATCTATGGTGGAATTACACGGTGTAATCAGAGAACTACATCTATGGTGGAATTACACGGTGTAATCATAGAACTATATCTACAGTGGAATTACACAGTGTAATCATAGAACTATATCTACAGTGGAATTACACGGTGTGATCATAGAACTATATCTACAGTGGAATTACACTGTGTAATCATAGAACTATATCCATGGTGGAATTACACAGTGTAATCATAGAACTATATCTATGGTGGAATTACACGGTGTAATCATAGAACTATAACTATGGTGGAATTACACGGTGTGATCATATAACTATATCTACAGTGGAATTACACAGTGTAATCATAGAACTACATCTACGGTGGAATTACTCGGTGTAATCATAGAACTATATCTACAGTGGAATTACACGGTGTAATCATAGAACTATATCTATGGTGGAATTACACGGTGTAATCATAGAACTATATCTATGGTGGAATTACACAGTGCAATCATAGAACTACATCTATGGTGGAATTACATGGTGTAATCATAGAACTACATCTACAGTGGAATTACACGGTGTAATCATAGAACTATATCTATGGTGGAATTACACAGTGCAATCATAGAACTACATCTATGGTGGAATTACATGGTGTAATCATAGAACTATATCTATCGTGGAATTACACGGTGTAATCATAGAACTATATCCATGGTGGAATTACACAGTGTAATCATAGAACTACATCTATGGTGGAATTACACGGTGTAATCATAGAACTATATCTACAGTGGAATTACACGGTGTAATCACAGAACTACATCTATGGTGGAATTACACGGTGTAATCATAGAACTACATCTATGGTGGAATTACACGGTGTAATCATAGAACTATATCTATGGTGGAATTACACGGTGTAATCATAGAACTGTATCTATGGTGGAATTACACGGTGTAATCATAGAACTATATCTACAGTGGAATTACACGGTGTGATCATAGAACTATATCTATGGTGGAATTACACGGTGTAATCATAGAACTATATCTATGGTGGAATTACACGGTGTAATCATAGAACTATATCTACAGTGGAATTACACGGTGTAATCATAGAACTATATCTATGGTGGAATTACACGGTGTAATCATAGAACTATATCTATGGTGGAATTACACGGTGTAATCATAGTACTATATCTACAGTGGAATTACACGGTGTGATCATAGAACTATATCTATGGTGGAATTACACGGTGTAATCATAGAACTATATCTATGGTGGAATTACACGGTGTAATCATAGAACTATATCTACAGTGGAATTACACGGTGTAATCATAGAACTATATCTACGGTGGAATTACTCGGTGTAATCATAGAACTATATCTACAGTGGAATTACACGGTGTAATCATAGAACTACATCTATGGTGGAATTACACGGTGTAATCATAGAACTATATCTACGGTGGAATTACACGGTGTAATCATAGAACTATATCTATGGTGGAATTACACAGTGTAATCATAGAACTATATCTACAGTGTACTCACGGAACTATATCTACAGTGGAATTACATGGTGTAATCATAGCACTACGTCTACGGTGGAATTACACGGTGTAATCATAAGTGAGTTGTCATTCAAAGTGAAAATGTCATTTCAGTTTCGGTCAAAACAAATCTCGATCAGGATACATTTCTTGCATTGATTCAAAGAAAATGAAGATTTATCGAATTTTTTAGTAGATTCAATAGGGTGAAATATTTCAGTTAGTCGAAAAAGCGAACCATAGGTTCACCATATGTTCACCATAGGTTCACTATAGGTTCAGCCATAGATTCACCATAGGTTCGCTTTTCCGACCAACTGATATATTCCAACAGAATGAACATCAAAACATGGGCGATAAACTATTTCAGTGTTAGATTTGTTCCAGCCCTTAATGACACTGAATTCTTTACAGCATTAGACTGGTCGACTGGGAGCTTGGTTTAGACTTGGTATACTTACTCGCATGTATTCTCATTGAATGCAGACTGTGTCCCACATGTCTTAATTTCTTTGCACACACAATCACAGACTGAATTGTCAAATCTCTTGTGGAGGGGGCACGGTCGTATATATGACGTTTTACACTCACACGCACATAAATCAGGTATGTAAACGTGCTTATTCGGATGACAGTCGGAAGCTTGTACAGTGCAAGCTGCGTTGCAGGAGAGGTGTCTTTCTACGGCGAATTTCTTGAACGCCACATACTCGAAGTTGCTCGCACCATCGTAGTTATACCTGACAGCCAGAACCTGTAAAATTAAATTAACTATGATAGTTTCTAAGGTTCCATCGTTTTTCAGACATTCCCGGAAATGATATGCCATACACGCTCTTCAAATGCGAATATTCTTTAACTTAGTTATCCAACCCATCACATGTATTACATTTTCCAAATCCATTAAAAACATATAACACTGTCTGATTAAGTTCAAATGAGCAATAAGAATGTGCGTGAAATAATTTATTGTCAAATTCAAGGTCTCAATCTGGAAGACTTCATGAAACAAGAGGCCCCATCGGGCCGGAGGCGCTCACCTGATGATAGTTGTTTACAGGATTTAACTAGCATCTCTAGCTAGTTAACACTACAGAGGAATGGAGTTATTTAATTATTTATAACTCTTTTGTCCATTCCAGAGAATTTTCGTTTTGTACTGGGATGCTACCACATAAATAATGCCCCGATTTCCAGTAATGCAAAACCTGTGAGTCCAAATATCAACCTAGGAATTTAACTTGAACACAAACTTGAGTTCGAGTCCTTCCTGTCTACCACCAGGATGCTGTATATCAAATGTGAAAGCATTCTGACGGGGCATCTGAAGGAGATTTTTAAAGAAATCTCTAAGTTGAAATTCGGGCAACAATAAGGGGCCCAAATATTAACCCATGTACCCGATTTGAACAAGATTGAATCTCCCCACCCCCACCCCCTTTAGAGATGTTGATACCAAATTCCCAAAACATTCTGACTACTGGATCTAGATGAGATAATTTTTTAAAGTAATTCCCTCATGTTGCTCTAAGTTAAAAATTTTTTAGGCTGCCATAGAAAGCCCAAATATTAGCTCGGAGACTCGATTTGAACAACTTGGTTCTGAACTTCTGGGCTCCCAGAGATGTTGTGTACCCAATATCAAAATATTCCAAGAGATGGTTCTGGAGAAGAAGACTTTTAGAGAAATTCCCTTATATTGCACTAAGTTAAAATTCGGGCTCCCATGGGGAGGTCAAATATAAACTCAGGGACCCGAATTGAACAAACTTAAATCCTACCCACCAAGGATTCTAACAGGTAAATCTGATTAATAAGATTTTAAAAGAAATTCCTCATGTTGCACCAAGTTAAAATTTGGCGTCAATCCAGGGACTCGATTTTAACAAATTAGAATTTTGCCCCATGGAGATGCCGTATACCAAATATTAAAGCATTCTGACTGGTGAATCTAAAGAAGATTTTTAAAGAAATGTCCTCATAATGCACTACGTTAAAATTCGGCCTACCATAGGGAGCCCAAATATTAACCTAGGGACCCGATTTGAACAAACTTCAATCTCGACCCCAAGAGATGTTGTATGCCATTTATGAAAGCATTCAAGCTGGTGGATCTGAAGAAGTTTTTTAAAGAAATTCCCTCATATTGAACAAAGTTAAAATTCGGGCTCCCATGGGGAATCCAAATATTAACCCAGGTACTCGATTTGAACAAACTTGAATCTGACCCCCTAGAGATGTTATATACCAAATATGAAAGCATTCTGACTGGTGGATCTCAAAAACATTTTTAAAGATCATTCCCCATATTGCTGTAAGTTCTAAAAATTCGAGCTCCTGTATTGAGCCCAAATATGGACAAAGAGGCTTTATTTTAACACAATGGTATCTGACTCCCTCCCCTATGAGTGCTGTATACCAAATATCAAAAGATTCCTATCAGTGGTTGTGGAGAAAATCTTTGTAAATATTCTGACACAGCATTTTTCGATGCCCCGCCCCCCCCCCCCGCCCCCCCCCCCCCCCCACAGAACCTCCCGACAAAACCGATGGCAATTATTTTAACCATTCAATTCAAGTAATATGTCTCGCATGTTTCACCTCTAGTTTGCAGGATCTCATGCAGGATCACATGTGACGTCATAGTCACGTGACCAGTGTCGTCACGTTGTGTTGTCATGGTAACCCACGTAAGCGGCCATCTTGTGACGTCATCCTCATAGTGATACGTGATGTGTGTGCGCAAGCGCAGCGCGTGTTATTAATTAAGGTGATACGTGTATACTGGAAGCCGCCATCTTGGTTTCTATGTTAACACGTGGTGGCTATGTGACCTGAAACCTTCTTAAAGGATAGGGGTATGTTCCGAGGGTGTGTTCGATTGAATAGAAGTAATTTCTCGATTCGGTTAATTACCACAAACAACCCGACAAGTTGTACTATTTCGAATTTTTCAGAATTATCTGCTTCTATCTATATATGTAATAGTTTTCGTCTACCGGACCATGTGCGTTTGCCCTGGAGTATACTCCAGTAGAGTAGAAGAGCCTATTAACTGGAACAGCTTTGCTTGTTATTGCTATAATTAGCTGTTCTAGTATGTTCTTGTTAGTTGTGACCCTATTCCGAGTACTCTTGTTGTTTCATTTACTGGCGCTAACTAACCAATCAGATTGCTTGATTATCCATTTGTCAAGTTATCAATTTGTATGCAGATTTATCTCCCTTGTGTATAACAAAAACCTACATCATTCTCAAAGCCAATAAGCTCTCAAGCAGTTACTAAAAAGTCATTGCTCGAACGACTCGAGGTCCATCAAGCAAATGTCGAGTGACTCGCACATACTGCTCGAACGACTCGAGGTCCATCAAGCAAATGTCGAGTGACTCGCACATACTGCTAGAACGACTCGAGGTCCATCAAGCAAATGTCGAGTGACTCGCACATACTGCTCGAACGACTCGAGGTCCATCAAGCAAATGTCGAGTGACTCGCACATACTGCTCGAACGACTCGAGGTCCATCACGCTTTAGATCAATTGTCGAGTGACTCGCACATACTGCTCGAACGACTCGAGGTCCATCAAGCAAATGTCGAGTGACTCGCACATACTGCTCGAACGACTCGAGGTCCATCAAGCAAATGTCGAGTGACTCCCACATACTGCTCGAACGACTCGAGGTCCATCAAGCAAATGTCGAGTGACTCGCACATACTGCTCGAACGACTCGAGGTCCATCAAGCAAATGTCGAGTGACTCGCACATACTGCTCGAACGACTCAAGGTCCATCAAGCAAATGTCGAGTGACTCGCACATACTGCTCGAACGACTCGAGGTCCATCAAGTTTTAGATCAATTGTCGAGTGACTCGCACATACTGCTCGAACGACTCGAGGTCCATCAAGCAAATGTCGAGTGACTCGCACATACTGCTCGAACGACTCGAGGTCCATCAAGCAAATGTCGAGTGACTCGCACATACTGCTCGAACGACTCGAGGTCCATCAAGCTTTAGATCAATTGTAAAGTGACTCGCACATACTGCTCGAACGACTCGAGGTCCATCAAGCTTTAGATCAATTGTAGAGTGACTCGCACATACTGCTCGAACGACTCGAAGTCCATCAAGCAAATGTCGAGTGACTCGCACATACTGCTCGAACGACTCGAGGTCTATCAAGCAAATGTCGAGTGACTCGCACATACTGCTCGAACGACTCGAGGCCCATCAAGCTTTAGATCAATTGTCGAGTGACTCGCACATACTGCTCGAACGACTCGAGGTCCATCAAGCAAATGTCGAGTGACTCGCACATACTGCTCGAACGATTCGAGGTCCATCAAGCAAATGTCGAGTGACTCGCACATACTGCTCGAACGACTCGAGGTCCATCAAGCTTTAGAACAATTGTCGAGTGACTCGCACATACTGCTCGAACGACTCGAGGTCCATCAAGCAAATGTCAAGTGACTCACATATACTGCTCGAACGACTCGAGGTCCGTCAAGCAAATGTCGAGTGACTCGCACATACTGCTCGAACGACTCGAGGTCCATCAAGCTTTAGATCAATTGTCGAGTGACTCGCACATACTGCTCGAACGACTCGAGGTCCATCAAGCAAATGTCGAGTGACTCGCACATACTGCTCGAACGAGTCGAGATCCATCAAGCAAATGTCGAGTGACTCACACATACTGCTCGAACGACTCGAGGTCCATCAAGCAAATGTCGAGTGACTCGCACATACTGCTCGAACGACTCGAGGTCAATCAAGCAAATGTCGAGTGACTCGCACATACTGCTCGAACGACTCGAGGTCCATCAAGCAAATGAGCTTTAGAGCAATTGTCGAGTGACTCGCACATACTGCTCGAACGACTCGAGGTCCATCAAGCAAATGAGCTTTAGAGTAACTGTCGAGTGACTCGCACATACTGCTCGAACGACTCGAGGTCCATCAAGCTTTAGATCAATTGTCGAGTGACTCGCACATACTGCTAGAACGACTCGAGGTCCATCAAGCAAATGAGCTTTAGAGCAATTGTCGAGTGACTCGCACATACTGCTCGAACGACTCGAAGGTCCATCAAGGAAATGAGCGTTAGAGCAATTGTCGAGTGACTCGCACATACTGCTCGAACGACTCGAGGTCCATCAAGCAAATGAGCTTTAGAGCAATTGTCGAGTGACTCGCACATACTGCTCGAACGACTCGAAGGTCCATCAAGCAAATGAGCTTTAGAGCAATTGTCGAGTGACTCGCACATACTGCTCGAACGACTCGAGGTCCATCAAGCAAATGAGCTTTAGAGCAATTGCTCGGTCGAGTGACTCGCACATACTGCTCGAACGACTCGAGGTCCATCAAGCAAATGAGCTTTAGAGCAATTGCTCGGTCGAGTGACTTACACATACTGCTCGAACGACTCTAGGTCCATCAAGCAAATGAGCTTTAGATCAATTGCTCGGTCGAGTGACTCGCACATACTGCTCGAACGATTCGAGGTCCATCAAGCAAATGAGCTTTAGAGCAATTGCTCGGTCGAGTGACTCGCACATACTGCTCGAACGACTCGAGGTCCATCAAGCAAATGAGCTTTAGAGCAATTGCTCGGTTGAGTGACTCGCACATACTGCTCGAACGACTCGAAGTCTACCGAGCAAATGAGCTATCGAGCAATTGCTTGTTCGAGTGACACGCACATACGACTCTTAGCCTCATTTCAGTATTTGAGGATACTTATGGCCGGGTATTGTATTATTTGAGGATACCCTTCGAGGATACTTTTTATATGATACTTATCTAAGGATACTATTACCCGTTTGGCCCAGCCTGCAAGGTCACCCCTGGACATACTTATCCCAAATTCCCCTATAAGCCGTCGAGCTTACAAATATATCCTGTACACCTCCCTGACCAGCACCCTCCCCACCCCTACCCTTCCCCTAATCCTCCCCTTCCACTAATCCTCTCCTCCCCTAATCCTCACCATACCTTAATCCTCCCCTCCTCTAACCCAACCCCTCCCTCCCAACCCTCCCCTCCCTCCCCTCCCCTTCCCCTAATCCTCAGCACCTCCCCTCCCCTTCCCCTAAATCATTCCCCTCCCCTTCCCCTAACCCTCAACCTCCCTCTCCCTTCCCCTCCCCTTCCCTAATCCTCACCCTCCCTTAACCCTCCCTACCCCCTCTACCTCCCATCCCCTTCCCTTCCCCTAATCCTCACCATCCCCTTCTCCTAACCCTCTCCTCCACCTCCCCTCCCCCTCCACTAATCCTCACCCTCCTTCCCCTTTTCCTCACCCTCCCCTCCCTCTAACCCTCAATCTCCCACTCCTCTCCCCTCCCCTTCCCTAATCCTCCCCTCCCATTCCCTAACCATAACCCTTCCCTCCCCCTACTTTCACCCTTACCCTCTCCTAAACCTCCCCCTCCCCTGCTGGTTAGGGAGGTGTACAGGAATTTTTTTCTTGTGTTGGACAATTCAGTTGATGTTTATAATCACAGTTTTCCATAGCAGTATTCAGAGAGAGAACTCCCGCTTCATCAGTATCATTAGAAAATGAAGTGGAAGTATCTCAACATGAGAGTTTTATCTCTGGTAAAAATATGTAAGGGTCTCAGAGATTAGGTTTTATTACTCTACTTTGTAAAAGATAGGGATAATGCCGAGGATTTGAAATTCCGGAGGTCCGTATCCCTACCTAATGTAGATTATAAAATCCTTACCAAAAGCATTGCGATGAAAAAAGTGTTCGATCCGTTTTTACCAAAACACATATTCGATTTTCAAGACAGATTGGTCAAAAGTAAACGATTCTTACAATTCGAAAACGTGAGAAGCAAGAAAGATAAATTGCATTTGATATCGTGTTTCGCGTCTTATCAAGGAGGAAATCTAAAAAGACGTTTCTAGGTTCAACAAACTCTTGCAGTCATTATTTTTGCTTAAAAAATTAAGCCAACAGCATGAGAAATATATATTTCATAAAGTTATAAACCGTTTCCAAATCTGATGACGATTATTATTTAATTTATAATTTTTTGTTGTTTTTTTTTTCTTAGCTATTCAAAAAGAAAAACGCAGAGTAGTAGAAGCAAGATATCCTAAAAGGATGTTTGGAATAAAAAAAAATGTTGTCAGAGTGCCTCCAGGATTGTCTATGGGGGGGGGGGGGGGGGGGGGGATCAGTGCTAAGAGGTGATGACACTATGGTGAACTAAGATAAAACTCGCCATAGACATTGTTCGTCAGATGAGGTTAACACCTCCTGAAATGAATAAAAAAAAAGTCTTCTCGCAAAAAGACTCGAGTGAGGGAATGGAATAGAGCTGCCCCCCTTGATGTACTAGTAATAGAACCCTCTCCTATCAGTCATAACAACAACACTATTATCAGTTTAAAAAAAATGACGTTTTTTTTTTAAAATGGTGTATTATTAATTACATTATTATTTTTTTTTCTATTAATAACTTTTATATGTATAATTTTTTTTTATTTTTTTGTATTTTTTTTTTAAAAAACACAACGAATTATACTTTATATTATTTATTTTGTTTGCCTTAGTGATCGTCAACAAAAAGTAGTAATACAAAATGGAAGAATAATACTGTGTTAACCCTTTACCCAACGTAACGGCCAAAACCGGCCAGCGCTATTCTCAAAAATCGCCAATTAATTTTCATTATTTTTTTCATTTTTTGTCTCAAAAACATAGGTTATGACCCCTCATTGGAACGAGCTCGTCGAGCTCGTTCCAATGAGGGGTCATAACCTATGTTTTTGAGACAAAAAATGAAAAAAATAAGTTATTCAAAACATTTTTTTGCAAGTGTCGTCTGCTTTTCATGTTAGGTAAAGGGATAATGGACTTCAATAAAGGAAATCTAGTTCAAAAGATATGTCTCTGCATGATTATCAAATGAAAAAAGTTAAAAAAAAAATCTTTATTATAAGTATTCCAGATGAAATATGCTCGATAAGACTCGTGAATATAGACATGTCATATAATGGATAATAAAAAAACGATCAGAAAAGTGTTTTTTTTCCAAAAAAAAAAAGTCTTCCTCATTCCCATAGAGAGAGATCTCAGAAAAAAAAATGACGGATGAGTTGTTACAGAGTTACTTTTCCCCCGAACCAAACCCGTTTCGTGACCCCTGATGACCTTATAATAAACCTCGGATGAGTTGTTATACAGAGTTACTTCCCTCGAACCTGTTACTTTTCCCTCGAACCTAACCCGTATCGTGACCCCTGATGACCTCATAATAAACCTGGGATGAGTTGTTATACAGAGTTACTTCCCTCGAACCTACCCTGATGACTTCATAATAAACCTTGGTGTTACAGAGTTACTTCCTCGAACCTGTTACTTTTTCCTCGAACCTTATGCGTATCGTGACCCCTGATGACCTCATAATAAACCTGGGATGAGTTGTTATACAGAGTTACTTCCCTCGAACCTACCCTGATGACTTCATAATAAACTTTGGTGTTAAAGAGTTACTTCTCACGAAACTATGGATGATGGAGTTACTTCCCGTAAACCTCACCTGTATCATGACTCCTGAAACCTAATAATAAACTTCGGTGTTACAGTGTTACTTCCCTTGAACCTAACCATTTGACGGATGAGTTGAGAGTTAATTCCCCCGAACCTACGGATGATAGAGTTACTTCCCTTAAGCCTCACCTGTATCATGCCCCCTGATGACCTCATAATAAACCTCTACCTACGGTGTTACAGAGTTACTTCCCTTGAACCTACAGATGAGTTGTTACTTCCCTTGAACCTAACAATTTGACGGATGAGTTGTCAGTTATATCCCCCCGAACCTACGGATAATAGTTACTTCCCTTAAACCTCACCTGATGACCTCATAATAAACCTCGGTGTTACAGTGTTACTTCCCTTGAACCTACGGATGACAGAGTTACTTCCCTTGAACGTAACCCGTATCATGACCCCTGATGACCTCATAATAAACCTCTACCTATGGTGTTACAGAGTTACTTCCCTTGAAACTATAGATGAGTTGTTACTTCCCTTGAACCTAACCTGTATCATGACCCCTGATGACTGCATCATAGCCCCTAATGTACTCATCATGGCCTCTGATGTACTCATAATAAACCTCTACCGACGGTGTTACAGACTTACTTCTCTTGAACCTAACCATTTGACGGATAACAGAGTTACTTCCCTTGAACCTAACCCGTATCATGACCCCTGATGACCGCATAACAAACCTCTGCCTACGGATGAGTTGTTATAGAGTTACTTCCTTTAAACCTACGGATGAGTTATTACAGAGTTACTTCCCTTTAACCTAACTGGGGAAAACGCTTCATTCCCTCCATCGAAAGCAATTCCAAGATGAATCCTTATTTTCTAACCCCTAAAATTCGCGTGCTCGGGATTAGTACGAATTATTGGCACACGTCAAGACATGCAACATTCATAATGTTCAAGGTTTGATGTGTCTCAATAACAATGGTGAAAATTTACAAGATTTTTAATTCTCATTATCACGAAACGGGTGAAATATATCTCTCTGAGACGACTCCCCCTTTTTTTCTTAGTCGGACACGGTTGTTGGCAGTGAGTAGACTTCCGATCGGTTGCCATATTTGTGATGGATAACAATACGGGGGAATCCTTCATTTTTAATTATCGACCATTCGGCTGACGAGTTCAGGTTCATCTACCAATGGGATGATGGTGAGGTCAAATTAGATGTGGTATAGTACAAGTATGGTGATGGGAAGGAATTTACGATTTGTGTTGAAGGTAATACAAATTGTAAATTTATAATATTCAAGAGGTCCTGAAGCTCTAATAACATATTGTATGATTAGTGTGATGAAGTTTAGAATATAGCGACAATCGTAGTTAGAAAATGAGTCGTTTTCGTTCGATATATTTGATCAATTGTTTTGAACGACCACTCAGTCAACTTTCTGTCAACAACCGTGTCCGACCAAGAAAACAAAGGAGTTATTCCCGAGATATATTTCACCCGTTCTAACACTAAACAAATATTTAATTGAGCAATTGTTATATCAACGTAACGCTTAATGTCTTGGCTTCTGGAAGACATCAATATCGCGACTACAAATTTACAAGTTTGTTTTTTTTTTCTGCGAGTTTGAATAAGACAGGTCGAAATCTTCCAAGCCAAGAAGTTGCAAACCTTTTCTCTCTTACAGTACGTGGAGAGTGCATTATCACTAAATCACCCGCAGAGTGGAGATTACACCCAAGCAATAATTGCAAAGTTGTTGCAAAGCATAACGAGTACAAGCAAAGTTTCAGACAATGAATCTCCGGGTTAAACCCGGAGGCCCATTGGCTGAAACATTGTGCTTGTGTTTTTTTGTCGATATGTACAAAATTTGAAAGTTATGGCTTGGGTGGTAACTCCACTCCGCGGGTGATTTAGTTACAATACACTCTCCACGTACTGTATATATACATAATCATGGAAAAAAATACATAATTTCTAAACAACAAAAAACGTCTGATACACTATTTGTCATGATCTTTGCACGTGTTGAACACCTGTGATAAATATCACAATAAACGGTGTAATGCTTTGCAAGCAGCTGGTTAAAAAAAGAGCTTTTTCTCATTTTCATTCAGTCACACGCTGGCACATGGCAAACGCTGTTTTTTTTGTTGCTGTATTTTGATAACGCCACCTATCTTAGAATATTTTAACTCCTGTCGTAAAAAAAACAAGAAGGACGCCAACGCCCTATAGCTCACCAACATTCCTCTTTGATAGTAACTTGGGCAAACACAAGAACTGTATCAAACAGGCTCATAACATGCGACAAAGCCGACCTAAACACAACCTCTTAAAAGTAAAACGCAGCAACTGACATAAACACTTAGTTAAACATGAAATTCAGAGCTTAAGAGAAAACTAAACGCAACTAAAAATGTCAAGTAAAATGTTTAAAATGCAGGGTATGAGGGGTTAATCATGGAACAATTATACTGAGGAACTTGCATGATGAATATAAGTGCCATGGGAAGAGAAGGAGCACGGCAACTGACCTAAACACCAAGTTAAACTTGAAATTCCGAGCTAAACAGAAAACAAAACGCAACCACAAATGTCAAGAAAAATGTTTAAAATGCAGAGTGGGAGGGGTTAATCATAGAACAATTATACTGGGGAACATGTATGATGACTATAAGTGCCATGGGAAGAGAAGGAGCATAACAGCTGACCTAAACACTAAGTTAAACATGAAATTCCGAGATAAACAGAAAATTAAACGCAACTAAAAATGTCAAGAAAAATGTTTAAAATGCAGGGTGTGAGGGGTTAATCATGGAACAATGATACTGAGGAACACATATGATGACTATTACTGCCATGGGAAGAGAAGGAGCATAACAGCTGACCTAAACACTAAGTTAAACATGAAATTCCGAGATAAACAGAAAACTAAACGCAACTAAAAATGTCAAGAAAAATGTTTAAAATGCAGAGTATGAGAGGTTAATCATGGGACAATGATACTCAGGAACATGTATGATGAATATAAGTGCAATGGGAAGAGAAGGAGTACAACAGCTAACCTAAACACTAAGTTAAACATGAAATTCCGAGCTAAACAGAAAACTAAACACAACTAAAAATGTCAAGAAAAATGTTTAAAATGCAGGGTATGGGGGGGTTAATCATGGAACAATGATACCGAGGAACATGAATGATGAATATAAGTGACATAGGAAGAGAAGGAGCACAGCAGCTGACCTAAACACTTAGTTAAACATGAAATTCTGAGCTAAACAGAAAACTAAATGCAACTAAAAATGTTAAGAAAAATGTTTAAAATGCCGAGTATGAGGGGTTAAATCATGGTAGAATGATAATAATCATCATATAGCAGCATTATAAAGGCAATGATATGGAAATAGGGCGAGTAAGTGACCTAAACAGAAGCTTTAACATTATTGGACACGTACGCTGACGCCGACGCCGACCGATCGAGCCATGCCATGAGCTTACACAACTAAAGTTGGTGAGCTAAAAAACAAAAACAACTTCGCCAGACTTTAGACTGTTTACAAATCTTTTTCTAACACGTGACAAATGGTTTTACTTGAATTTAATTTAATCAAGGTATATATTCGTTCAGTTATGTGATATCTTCTCATGGTCATTTTTCCCCCCAAAAATAGTTTGTCTGGATTGATACTTTTTGGAAATAGTGAAATAGTCTATTCTCAAAATGTAGAAACGTGCCGTGTTAGAAGATCAACTTATAATTTTATATTGACAAATCTATGGTTCACTAAACAGAGTTATTATTGAATGAAACATCTCACAGCGTGACTTGTAACAGGTGAGTGTATCTCTAATTAGCAGAAGAATCGTATATTGAAAACATACTTCCATGTTTGAATACAGACATCAAAATGAATGATGCATCAGATTCAAGTTGTTTTTTTTTTTTCAATTTAATATGTCGCATAAATACCTTTCTTGATACTTTTTTTATTTCAAGATGGTCACAACTCCACCGTTAGAAGGAAAAACAAATATGATTTGCATAATATCCTCGTCGATACCTTCAATTTGATAGGTCACATGACTACCTTCTAGAAACTTTCGATTTTCTGATGGGTGTGACCCCACCCCCACGTAAAATGAAAAAATGTCATTTTTGTAATGTACTCATCGAGCCCTTCAAATTGGTACCTCACATGCCTGCCTTGTAAAAAGGAAGACGTTTTTCGGTTCTGGTCGTGACCCCGCCCCACGACGAGGGTTAAAAATATGATCTTAATCCACTCGTCGATACCTTCAATTTGATAGGTTACATGGCTATCTTCTCGAAACTTTCGATTTTCTGATGGGCGTGACCCCCACCCCCATGTAAAATGAAAAAAAAATGTCATTTTCGTAATGTACTCGTCGAGCCCTTCAAATTGGTACCTCACATGCCTGGCTTTGTAAAAAGGAAAACGTTTTTCGGCTGTGGTCGTGACCCGACCCCACGATGAGGCCCAAAAATATTATTTTTCGTAATCTCCTGGAAGAATCCGGTGATAATCGAATAGGACGTCAGTGCAATAAGTGGAGATAACTATGTATGATTAAGTACAAGTTATGGGAATCAACCAATCTGATAGGTTAGTTAGCGTCCGGAAAGTTAAGTGATTGGGTGATTACTTATTTCAAGCTCTTCGAGCTTTCGATGCTGATTGATCGATAATTTTGTTATTCGTTGGTCAAAACAATTTTTATCGTCCGTCTCACAACTCGCAATATCCACATAATCGCGGACCGAAGCCCGCGCACCTCGCACGTTTTAGACTCTGAGAGCTATCTCACTCTCTCCTTGCCAAAAAACCCACTACGTTATCGCCGGAGAGTTCGGGTGCACCGATAGATTCGCCGCGCGAGTTGGACTGTGTTTTTTCCGCGGGAATCGACGTTGGGTCACTAGTCTTCCATCCGCACAGGTGGTGTTTTTTGGTGGTATTCTGTCGCAAAAATTCACCTAACTGGCGGGTCCGTGTTGGCCTCTGCGAAAAGGTGAGTGTTTTCCCAAGAACGGTCGTTGTTAGACCTACTAGCGCACCTATAAGTGAATATTTAAGAGAAGGAGTTTTATAGAGTTTGTTAAAATTCCGTCGAAATTTTAGTCGGATCCACGTTGATCGTTGGAGAAATTGACATTAAACCCACGATGCCTCGTCTACGTCCACCGCTGTAAAAACCGAGAGAAAGTGACGATGTGAACGTGAACGTGTAGCATCGTACAAATCGATGGATTTCAATCGTGATGAACGCAATTTGCTCGAAGAAACTAAGTTTTTGGTGAGGGGCAATCGAGACAAAAATGAAATGCGCTAGGAATCTCGTTTTCACACTATTAACAAGAATATCAGTTTTTAGGTTTAAGCACAAGGTACGACAAAAAAGATGACATCCATTGAATTTTGAAAGATCCTAGAACGGATTTCGGGTAACATTTTAAATTGAATTCGAAAATAAATCAGTGGCGAACATGGGCAGGGCATTCTCTGCACCCTTCGCCTCCGTGGGACGAAGGCAGGGAGGGTAGGTGCCATACCGTGCTTCCGGTGTGCAAGTAAATGTTTCCACATGATCAGTACTCACAAAGTAATGTTACACTTCTCTACACAATCAGTAATCACAGAGTAATGTTACATTAATTCACACAATCAGTACTCACAGAGTAATGCCACAATTCTCTACACAATCAGTACTCACAGAGTAATGTTACGCTTCTCCACGCGATCAGTACTCACAGAGTAATGTTACATTAATCCACACGATCAGTACTCACAGAGTAATGTTACACTTCTCTACACAATCAGTAATCACAGAGTAATGTTACACTTCTCTACACAATCAGTAATCACAGAATAATGTTACATTAATTCACACGATCAGTACTCACAGAGTAATGTTACACTTCTCTACACAATCAGTAATCACAGAGTAATGTTACACTTCTCTACACAATCAGTAATCACAGAGTAATGTTACATTAATCCACACGATCAGTACTCACAGAGTAATGCCACAATTCTCTACACAATCAGTACTCACAGAGTAATGTTACACTTCTCTACACAATCAGTAATCACAGAGTAATGTTACATTAATTCACACAATCAGTACTCACAGAGTAATGCCACAATTCTCTACACAATCAGTACTCACAGAGTAATGTTACGCTTCTCCACGCGATCAGTACTCACAGAGTAATGTTACATTAATCCACACGATCAGTACTGACAGAGTAATGCCACAATTCTCTACACAATCAGTACTCACAGAATAATGTTACGCTTCTCCACGTGATCAGTACTCACAGAGTAATATCACACTTCTCTACACAATGAGTAGTCACAGAGTAATGTTACACTTCTACACACTAGTGTTGAAACGACTAGGGTATTTCGTAGTCGACTAGTCGATCGCTATTAGTCGACTACTAGTCGACTAGTCGGCACCTAATATAAGGTTAGAACACAGGTTTTTGTTTTTTTTGGACCGACGAGAGAGGCCGAATATCGGCCCCATTCCCAATCGAAAATAGTCACTTTTTTCCCCAATTTGCTCCCCAACATTACCAATTCACTGTAGTTGGAAATTCATTTCTGTGTGACCAGTCGATTATTTTCAAGTGACAAGGACCGAATATTTGACAGTGGGATTCACAGTGTGAATTGTTTCAGTGCGAAGGGTATTCACGTGTGTTGTTTTGAAACCGTTGTAACAATGTCATGGAGCGTCCTTGACCGTGTTTTCCCAGATGTCGCTCTAAATTAGCTCCCTTCATGTGCAACAATGATAACTGATTGACTTGCAGTGACGTTAGTCCAAGTGACAAAATGCATCGCTACCGAGCATAACTGCTCACGAATGGTGCCTAAATTTCGTTACCGGCAGATTCGGTGCTTCTTAAAGCATGTTACCGATTTTTAGGTAATTGTTTCAATTCATGGCGTCAGCAAAGTGCATTTTTTTCAAGCTTAATTCTCATCCGTAGTCGTCTGTCTGCACTCTGCAACTGCTCTTGACTCCGTCGGTGTTTGCTGTCAGAAGCCGACCATTGCGTTTACCGTAATCTACAAAATATATGTATCTGTGGAAAACGGCGACTAGTCGACTAGGAAATTGCTAATCGATTATCGGCAGAACCCTAGTCGACATCGACTAGTCGACTAATCGTTTCAACACTACTACACACGCTCAGTACTCACAGAATAATGTTACACTTCTCTATAAGATCAGTAGCCACAGAGTAATGCCACAGTTCTCTACACAATCAGTACTCACAGAATAATGTTACACTTCTCTGCAAGATCAGTACTCACAGAGTAATGCTACACTTCTCTATAAGATCAGTACTCACAGAGTAATGTTACACTTCTCTATACGATCAGTACTCACAGAGTAATGTTACACTTCTACACGATCAGTACTCACAGAGTAATGCTACACTTCTCTATGCGATCAGAACTTACAGAGTAATGTTACACCTCTCTACACGGTCAGTACTCAAAGAGTAATGTTTCACTCCTCTACGCAATCAGTAGTCACAGAGTAACGTAACACTTCTCTATACGATCAGAACTCACAGAGTGATGTTACACTTCTCTACGCAATCAGTAGTCACAGAGTAATGTTACACTTCTCTATACGATCAGTACTCACAGAGTAATGTTACACTCCTCTACGCAATCAGTAGTCACAGAGTAATGCTACATTTCTCTATACGATCAGTACTCACAGAGTAATGTTACACTTCTACACGATCAGTACTCACAGAGTAATGCTACACTTCTCTAAGCGATCAGAACTTACAGAGTAATGTCACACCTCTCTACACGGTCAGTACTCAAAGAGTAATGTTTCACTCCTCTACGCAATCAGTAGTCACAGAGTAACGTAACACTTCTCTATACGATCAGAACTCACAGAGTAATGTTACACTTCTCTACGCAATCAGTAGTCACAGAGTAATGCTACACTTCTCTATACGATCAGAACTCACAGAGTGATGTTACACTTCTCTATACGATCAGAACTCACAGAGTAATGTTACACTTCTCTATACGATCAGAACTCACAGAGTGATGTTACACTTCTCTATACGATCAGAACTCACAGAGTGATGTTACACTTCTCTACGCAATCAGTAGTCACAGAGCAATGTTACACTTCTCTATACGATCAGAACTCACAGAGTGATGTTACACTTCCCTATACGATCAGAACTCACAGAGTCATGCTACACTTCTCTATAAGATCAGTACTCACAGAGTAATGTTACACTTCTCTATATGATCAGAACTCACAGAGTAATGTTACACTTCTCTATACGATCAGTACTCACAGAGTAATGTTACACTTCTACGCGATCAGTACTCACAGAGTAATGCTACACTTCTCTATGCGATCAGAACTTACAGAGTAATGTTACACCTCTCTACGCAATCAGTAGTCACAGAATAATGTTACACTTCTCTACACTATCAGTACTCACAGAGTAATGTTACACTTCTCTACACGACCAGTACTCACAGAGTAATGTTACACTTCTCTACACTATCAGTACACACAGTTATGTTACACTTCTCTATACGATCAGCACTCCACAGAGTACTGTTACACTTCTACACGATCAGTACTCACAGTAATGTTGCACTTCTACACGATCAGTACTCATATGGTAATGTTACACTTCTACACGATCAGTACTCACATGGAAATGTTACACTTCTACACGATCAGTACTCATATGGAAATGTTACACTTCTTCACGATCAGTGCTCATATGGTGATGTTACACTTCTACACGATCAGTACTCATATGGAAATGTTACACTTCTACACGATCAGTGCTCATATGGTGATGTTACACTTCTCTACACGATCAGTACACAGAGAGTAATGTTACACTTCTCTACACAATCAGCACTCAAAGAAAAATGTTACTCTAATCTACACGATCAGTTCTCAGAGAGTAATGTTACACTTCTCTACACGATCAGTTCTCGGAGAGTAATGTTACACTTCTCTACACAATCAGCACTCAAAGAATAATGTTACTCTAATCCACACGATCAGTTCTCGGAGAGTAATGTTACACTTCTCTACACGATCAGTTCTCAAAGAATAATGTTACTCTAATCCACACGATCAGTTCTCAGAGAGTAATGTTACACTTCTCTACACAATCAGTACTCAAAGAATAATGTTACTCTAATCTACATGAACAATTCTCAGGGAGTAATTTTACACTTCTCTACATGACCAGCACTCACAGAGTAATGTTACACTTTTACACTTCTCTACACGATCAGTACTCACAGAGTAATGTTACACTTTTACACTTCTCTGCACAATCAGTACTCACAGAGTAATGTTACACTTTTACACTTCTCTACACGATCAGTACTCACAGAGTAATGTTACACTTTTGCACTTCTCTGCACAATCAGTACTCACAGAGTAATGTTACACTTTTACACTTCTCTACACGATCAGTACTCACAGAGTAATGTTACACTTTTACACTTCTCTGCACAATCAGTACTCACAGAGTAATGTTACACTTTTACACTTCTCTGCACAATCAGTACTCACAGAGTAATGTTACACTTTTACACTTCTCTACACGATCAGTACTCACAGAGTAATGTTACACTTTTACACTTCTCTGCACAATCAGTACTCACAGAGTAATGTTACACTTTTACACTTCTCTACACGATCAGTACTCACAGAGTAATGTTACACTTTTACACTTCTCTGCACGATCAGTACTCACAGAGTAATGTTACACTTTTACACTTCTCTACACGATCAGTACTCACAGAGTAATGTTACACTTTTACACTTCTCAACACGATCAGTACTCACAGAGTAATGTTACACTTCTCTACACAATCAGTACTCAAAGAATAATGTTACTTTAATCTACACGATCAGTTCTCAGGGAGTAATGTTACACTTCTCTACACAATCAGTTCTCAGAGAGTAATGTTATACTTCTCTACACAATCAGTTCTCGGAGAGTAATGTTACACTTCTCTACACAATCAGTACTCAAAGAATAATGTTACTCTAATCTACATGATCAGTTCTCAGGGAGTAATGTTACACTTCTCTACACAATCAGTTCTCGGAGAGTAATGTTACACTTCTCTACACAATCAGTTCTCGGAGAGTAATGTTACACTTCTCTACACAATCAGTACTCAAAGAATAATGTTACTCTAATCTACACGATCAGTTCTCAGAGAGTAATGTTACACTTCTCTACATAATCAGTTCTCGGAGAGTAATGTTACACTTCTCTACACAATCAGTTCTCAGAGAGTAATGTTACACTTCTCTACACAATCAGTACTGAAAGAATAATGTTACTTTAATCTACACGATTAGTTCTCAGAGAGTAATGTTACACTTCTCTAACTGACCAGCACTCACAGACTAATGTTACACGTTTACTCTTCTCTACACGATCAGTACTCACAGAGTAATGTTACACTTTTACACTTCTCTACACGATCAGTACTCACAGAGTAATGTTACACGTTTACTCTTCTCTACACGATCGGTACTCACAGAGTAATGTTACACTTTTACACTTCTCTACACGATCAGTACTCACAGAGTAATGTTACAATTTTACACTTCTCTGCACAATCAGTACTCGGACAGTAGTAATGTTACACTTCTCTACACAATCAGTACTCAGAGAGTAATGTTACACTTCTCTACACAATCAGTACTCAAAGAATAATGTTACTTTAATCTACACGATCAGTTCTCAGAGAGTAATGTTACACTTCTCTACACAATCAGTTCTCGGAGAGTAATGTTACACTTCTCTACACAATCAGTTCTCAGAGAGTAATGTTACTCTAATCTACACGATCAGTTCTCAGAGAGTAATGTTACACTTCTCTACACAATCAGTTCTCGGAGAGTAATGTTACACTTCTCTACACAATCAGTACTCAAAGAATAATGTTACTCTAATCTACATGATCAGTTCTCAGGGAGTAATGTTACACTTCTCTACACAATCAGTTCTCGGAGAGTAATGTTACACTTCTCTACCCAATCAGTACTCAAAGAATAATGTTACTCTAATCTACACGATCAGTTCTCAGAGAGTAATGTTACACTTCTCTACACAATCAGTTCTCGGAGAGTAATGTTACACTTCTCTACACAATCAGTACTGAAAGAATAATGTTACTTTAATCTACACGATTAGTTCTCAGAGAGTAATGTTACACTTCTCTACATGACGAACACTCAGAGACTAATGTTACACGTTTACACTTCTCTACACAATCAGTACTCAAAGAATAATGTTACTCTAATCTACACGATCAGTACTAACAGAGTAATGTTACACTTCTCTACACAATCAGTACTCAAATGGTAACGTTACACTTCTCTACACGATCAGTACTCACAGAGTGGTGTTGTCTTATACAATACTGACCTTTACATACTCTGTCTCAGATCTGGCCGGCTGACAGCTCACCAAGTCCCCATTACAACAACCACCACACTGCTCAACAACCATGCATTCTGGGAAATACATTATATTCGCATCCTCAGCTTTAGGAAACATATACGTCATGTTACGAAGTGAGCAGAAGTCCATACCTGCCAGAGGAACTGAAAAATACATAACAGTGCATTCAATGCGATGATAATTTTAAAAAGAGCATGGTTTAAAGGGTTCATTACCAATGATGCGTGTGGGGTGGTGGCGCGAAAGAAGGACATACTGCCAGAGAGAATATAATTACCGTTCAGACTCGAGCCACATGGCGTCATCGAGATGAGTTGATATTGAACTCAATATTGGGGCTGTCACGATTAATCGATTAATCGATTGTTGATCGGTCATGGCGAAATCGATTAATATTTTTCGTTGTCGAATAATCGGTAAATTGTATCCCGTTTTAGACGTTTAATAACTAAAAGAGAAATGATGATAAAAATATTGTTTCTATAGGTAAAGAGTTAAGAACATCGATGTTAAACCTCAATAAACTGTGGGAAGCATTTGTCTTTCAGGTACATTCATCAAAGCTTTGATGTTCTGAACATTTGAACCGTCAGTGTAATAATCAAGACCGGTCGGCAGTTGCGAAGTTCGCAACTGCCGACCGGTCTTGGTTATTACACTGACGGTTCAAAAGTTCAGAACATCAAAGCTTTGAATGTAACTAAAAGAGGATCGTCTTCGTTGTTTACTTGAGGTAGGTCAACTGACTTGAACTTCATTTTTATCGACTCGAAAGAGAGGGAGAGGGGGTCATCTAGGTACGATCAATCGATTATCATCGATTATTTGCGACGATTAATCGATTCCTAAATTAAAAAATAGTGACAGCCCTACTCAATATCCCAGAAAGTTTACCTTCAAGCCCACACCGCAAGCAAGACATTTAAATGTCTTCAAACCCACAGGAGATATTCCTATACAATTCACACTCATAGGCCCCACATCTTCAACAAGAGGAGATAATCACGCACCGAATACTCCTACCCAATTCACACTCGCTTCCCTCAGGACCCGCACTGTCAACAAGAAGAGAAAATCATGTACTCAAAACACCCATCCAATCCACACAGAATTCACACGTCGTCAGCATTTAAAGAGAAGAAACCCCTGTACTCAATACTCCAATCCCATTCACACTAATATCCCATGACGTGAACAAAAGGGAGATAATCAAGTACTCCATATATCTATCTCATTCACTTGAAACTCAAGAAACTGCACGACACAAACAGAAGATAACCATGTATCAATAATCCCAGTCGCATTCAAGCAACACATCAACAAGAGGGGATGATCATGTACTCAATACTCAGATCGCTTTCACATTGAAACCTCACACCGTCAACAAGAGGAGATAATCATGTACTCAATACTCCTATCCCATTCACACTCAAACTCCACCCCGTCAACACGAGGAGATAATCATGTACCCAATACTCCTACCCCATTCACACTCAAACTCCACCCCGTCAACACGAGGAGATAATATGGTACAGAATACTCCTATCCCATTCACACTCAAACCCACCCCGTCAACACGAGGAGATAATCATGTACACAATACTCCTATCCCATTCACACTCAAACTCCACCTGTCAGCAAGAGGAGATAATCATGTATTCAATACCCCTATCCCATTCGCACTCAAACCCCACCCCGTCAACACGAGGAGATAATCATGTATTCAATACTCCTATCCCATTCACACTCAAACCCCACCCCGTCAACACGAGGAGATAATCATGTACTCAATACTCCAATCCCATTAACACTCAAACCCCACCCCGTCAACACGAAGAGATGATCATGTATTCAATACTCCTATCCCATTCACACTCAAACCCCACCCCGTCAACACGAGGAGATAATCATATACTCAATACCCCTATCACATTCACACTCAAACCCCACGCCGTCAACAAGAGATAATCATGTACTCAATACTCCTATCCCATTCACACTCAAACTCTACCCCGTCAGCAAGGGGAGATAATCATCTACTCAATACCCCTATCCTATTCACACTCAAACCCCACACCGTCAACAAGAGGCGATAACCAGATATTCAAAACTTACATCACATTCACACTCAAACCCCCACATGTCAACAAGAGGAGATAATCATGCACCCAATACCCCACCCCATTCACACTGAAACCCCACACCGTCCACAAGCGGAGATAATCATGTATTCAGTAACGCCAACACATTCACACTCAAACTTCACGCCGTCAAGAGGAGGGGACAATCATGTACTCAATACTTCTATCCGATTCACACTCAAACCCCACGTCGACAACAATAGGAGATATAATGTAATCAACACTATATATCAGGAGAGATAATCATGAACACCCATCGAATTCACACTCCAGCCTCACGTCGCCATTATTAAAAGGAGAGAGAATCACGTACTCAATACTCCCATCAAATTCACATTCGAGCCTCACGTCGCCAATATTAAAAGGAGAGAGAATCCTGTACCCAATACTTCCATCCAATTCACACTCGAGCCTCACGTCGCCAATATTAAAAGGAGAGAGAATCATGTATTCAATAATCCCATCAAATTCACACTCCAGCCTCTCGTCGCCAATATTAAAAGGAGAGAGAATCATGTACCCAATACTTCAATCCACAATCGAGCCTCACGTCGTTAATATTAAAACGAGAGAGAATCGTGTACCCAATACCCCCATCCAATTCACACTCGAGCCTCGCAGCGCCAATATTAAGAGGAGAGAGAATCATGTACTCAATACTTCCACCCAATTCACACTCAACCCTCGCCAATATTAAAAACAGAGAGAATCATGTATACAATACTTCAATTCACACTCGAGCCTCACGTCACCGTTATTAAAAGGAGAGAGAATAATGTACTCAATACTCCCATCCAATTCACACCCAGCTTCACGTCGCCAATATTAAAACGAGAGAAAATCATGAACTCAATACTTCAATCCACACTGCAGCCTCACGTCGCCAATATTGAAAGTCGAGAGAATCATGTACTCAATATTCCCTTCCAATTCACACTCGAGCCTCACGTCGCCAATATTAAAAGGAGAGAGAATCATGTACCCAATACTTCAATCCAAACTCCAGCCTCGCCTCGGCAATATTAAATTGAGAGAGCATCATGTACTCAACACTCCCAAACAATTCACACTCGAGCCTCACGTCGCCAATATTAAAACGAGAGAGAATCATGTACTCAATACTTCCATCCAATTCACACTCGAGCCTCACATCGCCAATATTAAAAGGACAGAGAATCATGTACTCAATACTCCCATCCAATTCACACTCGGGCCTCACGCCGCCAATATTAAAAGGAGAGAGAATCATGTACCCAATACTTCAATTCAAACTCCAGCCTCGCCTCGGCAATATTAAAATGAGAGAGCATCATGTACTCAACACTCCCAAACAATTCACACTCGAGCCTCACATCGCCAATATTAAAACGAGAGAAAATCATGTACTCAATACTTCCATCCAATTCACACTCGAGTCTCACGTCGCCAATATTAAAACGAGAGAAAATCATGTACTCAATACTTCAAACCACACTCGAGCCTCACATCACCAATATTAAAGGGAGAGAGAATCATGTACTCAATATTTCCATCCCATTCACACTGGAGCCTCACGTCGCCAATATTAAAACGACAGAGAATCATGTACGTAATACTTCAATCCACACTCCAGCCTCACGTCGCCAATATTAAAAGGAGAGAGAATCATATACTCAGTATTCCCATCTAATTCACATTCCAGCCTCTCGTCGCCAATACTAAAAGGAGAGAGAATCGTGTACTCAATACTTCCATCCAATTCACACTGGGGCCTCACGTCGCCAATACTAAAAGGAGAGAGAATCATGTACTCAAAACTCCCATCCAATTCACACTGGAGCATCACGTCGCCAATATTAAAACGAGAGAGAATCATGTACGTTATACTTCAATCCACACTCGAGCCTCACGTAGCCAATACCCAATACTAAAAGGAGAGAGAATCATGTACTCAATATTCCCATCCAATTCACACTGGAGCCTCACGTCGCCAATATTAAAACGAGAGAGAATCATGTACATTATACTTCAATCCACACTCCAGCCTCACGTCGCCAATACTAAAAGGTGAGAGAATCATGTACTCAATATTCCCATCAAATTCACACTCGAGCCTCACGTCGCCAATATTAAAACGAGAGAGAATCATGTACTCAATACTTCAATTCACACTCGAGCCTCACGTCACCAATATTAAAAGAGAGAGAGAACCATGTACTTAATACTCCCATCCAATTCACACTCTAGCCTCTCGTCGCCAATACTAAAAGGAGAGAGAATCATGTACTCAATACTTCCATCCAATTCACACTCGAGCCTCACGTCGCCAATATTAAAAGGAGAGAGAATCATGTACTCAATACTTCCATCCAATTCACACTCGAGCCTCACGTCGCCAAAATTAAAAGGAGAGAGAATCCCGTACTCAATACTCCCATCCAATTCACACTCGAGCCTCACGTCGCCAATACTAAAAGGAGAGAGAATCATGTATTCAATACTTCCATCCAATTCACACTCGAGCCTCACGTCGCCAATACCAAAAGGAGAGAGAATCATGTACTCAATACTTCCATCCAATTCACACTCGAGACTCACGTCGCCAATACTAAAAGGAGAGAGAATGTACTCAATACTTCCATCCAATTCACACTCGAGCCTCACGTCGCCAATATTAAAAGGAGAGAGAATCATGTACCCAATACTTCCATCCAATTCACACTGGAGCTTCACGTCGCCAATATTAAAAGGAGAGAGAATCCTGTACTCTATACTTCAATTCACACTCGCGCCTCACGTCGCAAATATTAAAAACAGTGAGAATCATGTACAGAATACTTCAATTCACACTCCAACCTCACGTCGCCAATATTAAAAGCAGGGAGAATCCTGTACTCAATACTTCCATCCAATTCATACTCGAGCCTCAAGTCGCCAATATTAAAAATAGAGAGAATCATGTACTCAATACTTCAAACCACACTCGAGCCTCACCTCGCCAATATTAAAAGGAGAGAGAATCATGTACACAATACCTCAATTCTCACTCGAGCCTCACGTCGCCACTATTAAAAGGAGAGAGAATCATGTACCCAATAGTCCCATCCAATTCACACACGAGCCTCACGTCGCCAATATTAAAAGGTGAGAGAATCATGTACTCAATACTTCAATTCACACTCGAGCTTCACGTCGCCAATATTAAAAGGAGAGAGAATCATGTACACAATACCTCAATTTTCACTCGAGCCTCACGTCGCCACTATTAAAAGGAGAGAGAATCATGTACCCAATAGTCCCATCCAATTCACACACGAGCCCCACGTCGCCAATATTAAAAGGTGAGAGAATCATGTACTCAATACTTCAATTCACACTCGAGCTTCACGTCGCCAATATTAAAAGGAGAGAGAGTCATGTACTCAATATTCCCGTCCAATTCACCCTCCAGCCTCACGTCGCTAATATTAAAAGGAGAGAGAATCGTGTACTCAATACCCCCATCCAATTCACACTCGAGCCTCACGTCGCCAATATTAAAACGAGAGAAAATCATGAACTCAATACTTCAATCCACACTGCAGCCTCACGTCGCCAATATTGAAAGTCGAGAGAATCATGTACTCAATATTCCCTTCCAATTCACACTCGAGCCTCACGTCGCCAATATTAAAAGGAGAGAGAATCATGTACCCAATACTTCAATCCAAACTCCAGCCTCGCCTCGGCAATATTAAATTGAGAGAGCATCATGTACTCAACACTCCCAAACAATTCACACTCGAGCCTCACGTCGCCAATATTAAAACGAGAGAGAATCATGTACTCAATACTTCCATCCAATTCACACTCGAGCCTCACATCGCCAATATTAAAAGGACAGAGAATCATGTACTCAATACTCCCATCCAATTCACACTCGGGCCTCACGCCGCCAATATTAAAAGGAGAGAGAATCATGTACCCAATACTTCAATTCAAACTCCAGCCTCGCCTCGGCAATATTAAAATGAGAGAGCATCATGTACTCAACACTCCCAAACAATTCACACTCGAGCCTCACATCGCCAATATTAAAACGAGAGAAAATCATGTACTCAATACTTCCATCCAATTCACACTCGAGTCTCACGTCGCCAATATTAAAACGAGAGAAAATCATGTACTCAATACTTCAAACCACACTCGAGCCTCACATCACCAATATTAAAGGGAGAGAGAATCATGTACTCAATATTTCCATCCCATTCACACTGGAGCCTCACGTCGCCAATATTAAAACGACAGAGAATCATGTACGTAATACTTCAATCCACACTCCAGCCTCACGTCGCCAATATTAAAAGGAGAGAGAATCATATACTCAGTATTCCCATCTAATTCACATTCCAGCCTCTCGTCGCCAATACTAAAAGGAGAGAGAATCGTGTACTCAATACTTCCATCCAATTCACACTGGGGCCTCACGTCGCCAATACTAAAAGGAGAGAGAATCATGTACTCAAAACTCCCATCCAATTCACACTGGAGCATCACGTCGCCAATATTAAAACGAGAGAGAATCATGTACGTTATACTTCAATCCACACTCGAGCCTCACGTAGCCAATACCCAATACTAAAAGGAGAGAGAATCATGTACTCAATATTCCCATCCAATTCACACTGGAGCCTCACGTCGCCAATATTAAAACGAGAGAGAATCATGTACATTATACTTCAATCCACACTCCAGCCTCACGTCGCCAATACTAAAAGGTGAGAGAATCATGTACTCAATATTCCCATCAAATTCACACTCGAGCCTCACGTCGCCAATATTAAAACGAGAGAGAATCATGTACTCAATACTTCAATTCACACTCGAGCCTCACGTCACCAATATTAAAAGAGAGAGAGAACCATGTACTTAATACTCCGATCCAATTCACACTCTAGCCTCTCGTCGCCAATACTAAAAGGAGAGAGAATCATGTACTCAATACTTCCATCCAATTCACACTCGAGCCTCACGTCGCCAATATTAAAAGGAGAGAGAATCATGTACTCAATACTTCCATCCAATTCACACTCGAGCCTCACGTCGCCAAAATTAAAAGGAGAGAGAATCCCGTACTCAATACTCCCATCCAATTCACACTCGAGCCTCACGTCGCCAATACTAAAAGGAGAGAGAATCATGTATTCAATACTTCCATCCAATTCACACTCGAGCCTCACGTCGCCAATACCAAAAGGAGAGAGAATCATGTACTCAATACTTCCATCCAATTCACACTCGAGACTCACGTCGCCAATACTAAAAGGAGAGAGAATGTACTCAATACTTCCATCCAATTCACACTCGAGCCTCACGTCGCCAATATTAAAAGGAGAGAGAATCATGTACCCAATACTTCCATCCAATTCACACTGGAGCTTCACGTCGCCAATATTAAAAGGAGAGAGAATCCTGTACTCTATACTTCAATTCACACTCGCGCCTCACGTCGCAAATATTAAAAACAGTGAGAATCATGTACAGAATACTTCAATTCACACTCCAACCTCACGTCGCCAATATTAAAAGCAGGGAGAATCCTGTACTCAATACTTCCATCCAATTCATACTCGAGCCTCAAGTCGCCAATATTAAAAATAGAGAGAATCATGTACTCAATACTTCAAACCACACTCGAGCCTCACCTCGCCAATATTAAAAGGAGAGAGAATCATGTACACAATACCTCAATTCTCACTCGAGCCTCACGTCGCCACTATTAAAAGGAGAGAGAATCATGTACCCAATAGTCCCATCCAATTCACACACGAGCCTCACGTCGCCAATATTAAAAGGTGAGAGAATCATGTACTCAATACTTCAATTCACACTCGAGCTTCACGTCGCCAATATTAAAAGGAGAGAGAATCATGTACACAATACCTCAATTTTCACTCGAGCCTCACGTCGCCACTATTAAAAGGAGAGAGAATCATGTACCCAATAGTCCCATCCAATTCACACACGAGCCCCACGTCGCCAATATTAAAAGGTGAGAGAATCATGTACTCAATACTTCAATTCACACTCGAGCTTCACGTCGCCAATATTAAAAGGAGAGAGAGTCATGTACTCAATATTCCCGTCCAATTCACCCTCCAGCCTCACGTCGCTAATATTAAAAGGAGAGAGAATCGTGTACTCAATACCCCCATCCAATTCACACTCGAGCCTCACGTCGCCAATATTAAAGGGAGAGAGAATCATGTACTTAATACTCCAATTCACACTCGAGCATCGCGTCGACCTTATTAAACGGAGAGAGAACCATGTACTCAATACTCCCATCCCACTAGCACCCCTACAGTCCCACATCGTCAACATTAAAGCGGGATAAAAGCATGTACTCAATACTCCCATCCCCCTAACACTCACTCCTCAAGCCCCACGTCGTCAACATTAAAAGCGGAGATAATTATGTACACAATACTCCTTCCCATCGCATTCACACTCACGCCCAGCGCCGTCAACCTTTTAAGAGCAGGCAACCATTTTCTCAGTACTCCTATCGCATTCACACTCGAGCCTCACGTCGTCAACATTAAGAGAGGAGATAATCAAGTACTCAATACTCCCTTCCCACTAACACTCCTCAAGCCCCACGCCGTCAAATTTAAAAGGGGTGGTAATCATTTACTCAAATCTCCGTTCCACTAACACTTCTCAAGCCCCACGTCGTCAACACTAAAAGAGGAGATAATCAATCATGTACACAATGCTCCATCCCGTCCCATTCACACTGAAATCCCATGCCGTCAACATTATAAAAGGGAAGATAATCATGTACACAGTACTCCTTCCCATCCCGTTCACACTCAAGTCCGGCGCCGTCAACATCAAAAGAGGAGATAACCATGTGCACAGTACTTCTTCCCATCCCGTTCACACTCAAACCCCATACCGTCAACATTATAAAAGGGAAGATAATCATGTACACAGTACTCCTTCCCGTCACATTCACACTCAAGCCCGGCGCCGTCAACATCAAAAGGGGAGATAATCATGTACACAGTACTCCGTCCCATCCCATTCACACTCAAACCCAGTGCCGTCAACGTTAAAAGGGGAGATAATCATATACACAGTACTCTTTCCCATCATCCCATTAACACTCAAACCCGGCGCCGTCAACATTAAAAAGGCAGGTAACCATTTACGCAAAACTCCAATCGCATTCACATTCCTGCCTCACGTCGTCAACATTAAGGGAGGAGATAATCATTTACTCATAATTCAACAGACAAGAATTGTCATTCGAATTTTATTGTTTAAATTTTTGCTTACCTCGTTCCAATGGAACGTTGTATGGTATCAATTGATTTTAGTATCTTAGTTATTCAGGAATTTCTTTACACGTGCCGTCCTACAATGTATGCATGTTAGGATAATGGCCCAATAAATACGAGTGATGGAGTCATTCCCTTTAAATCAAGACATATCTCCGATTAACAAGAGGCCCCACGGGGCCTGAAGCGCTCATCTTGTACAGAACGCAATTTAAACAGAGTCCAAGAATGAGTCTACATTAAGCAAGCCATCTCCATAGGCTACACTGTCAATCCTTGAGTCCCTCAGGAGTGACAAAAATAATCTGGGCATCATGCCTTTTCTTCAGTTGATCATAAGTAAAATGTAGAGCTCCCCTATGAAGCCCCTTGATACAACCTATGTGGATTAATCTTAGTACCTCTAGAAGGTACTGAATACAAAATTTTTAATTCTTCAGCAAAATGGCCAATTCCGGCTCCCATAGAAAGCCCAAATATTAACCCAGGCTCTTGATTTGAACACAGTTAAATCTGACTTCCCTAGAGATGTTGTGTACCGAATATGAAAGCATTCTGACTGTTGGATCTGAAGAAGAGAAATTGTAAAGAAATTTCTCCGAATTGCACTAAGTTTAAATTTGGGCTACCATAGCGAGCCCAAATATTGACCTATGGATCCGATTTGAACAAACTTGAATCTGACCCCCCCCCCCCCCCCCCCCTAGAGATGTTGTATACCAAATGTGAAAGCATTCTGACAAGTGAATCTGAAGAAGAAGATATTTGAAGAAATTCCCTCATATTGTACTAAGTTAAATTTCATGTTCCCATATGGAGCCCAAATATTAACCTAGGCACTCGAATTGAACAACCTGGAATCTGACCCCCCTAGAGAAGTTGTATACCAAATATAAAAGCATTCCGACTGGTGGATCTGAAGAAGAAGATTTTTAAAGAAATTTTCTCATATTGCACTAAGTAAAAATTTGGGCTACCATAGTGAGCCCAAATATATACCTAGGGATCTGATTTGAACAAATTTGAATCTGACCCCCATAGAGATGTTGCATACCAAATATCAAAGCATTCTGACTGATGGATCTGAAGAAGAAGATTTTTTTTAGATTACCCTCCATATTGAACAATGATAAAATTTGGGCTTCCGTAGGAAGCCCAAATATTAACCTAGGGACTTGGTTTGAACAATCTAGAATCTGACCCTCATAACAATGATGTATACCAAATATTAAAAGATTCTGACCGGTGGTTCTGAAGAAGAAGATTTTTAAAGAATATTCCCCATATTACCCTATGTTAAAACTTCGGGCTCCTGCAGAGAGCCCAAATATGAACCAATGAGCTTTATTTCAACAAACTTTTATCTGACCCCCCCCCCCCCCCCCCCCCCCCCCCCCCTCCTATGAATGCTGTATACCAAATATCAAAAGATTCTGATGATTGGTTCTGGAGAAAAGATTTTTTTTAAATGTTTGCAAATATGCTGACTCAGCATTTTTTCGATGCCTATTACAGAACACCCTAACATAACCGATGGCATTTTTTTTTTACCATTCAATTCTACTGGTCATAAGGATATTTCATACCAAATAAAAGCTCTCTGTTCCGTGGGGTTTGGGAAATATGGGCGTTTGAAAATATTTCTATTTTTAGCTCCCAGGGTTCCCATGGGGATGCGGGAATTTTTTTTTTTTGCATGGGTCATGTACTTATGACCCAATAATACCATAAACCAAATTTGGTTCATACCGGACCATCGGTTCAGAAAATAGAAATTTTGGGCGGGGCCAAAAATCTTACCCCTCCTATTACAAAGCCAAATATTACTTCACGAACTTCGTTTGAACAAACTTGATTTTACACCTCATATGGAAGCTCCATAGCAAATATCAAGTCATTGTACACACTGGTTCTTGAGAAGAAAATTTTAAAAATATTTTGGGGCATTTTCCCCCACTCCCGCCCTATGGGGCTGGGCATGCTGAGTTGAACAAAAATGAAATGCTCCTTTGGGACCATTACTCACACAAACTTTCACTTGAATTGGCCCAGTGACTTTGGAGGAGAAGACCAAAACATGGTGTTGACGGACGACGGACGACGGACGACAGACGACGGACGACGGACGACGGACGGGAAGCGATGAGATTAGCTCAGCTTGACTTTGTCAAGATGAGCTAATAATAAAAACTGCATAGATAAATTATGGAATGATAATAAACACTGCATAGATAAATTATGGAACGCTCAACAGAATTAACTGACTTTTGCCAAAGAGGCTGAGATTGTTTTATGTCATACAAGATATATTTTAGCTCGTGTCCGATCACTAGAATGAGCTCGATGAGGGGTCATAAGCTATGCTTTGAAGAATATAAAAGTGTAAGTGATACGCAGCTAAACATGTTCAGGAAGGGTCTGGACTAAACAAACAGCTCCAGTAAGGTCAAGTTATTCAATCAAGTTTCTACAGAAAAGACATCACACCAAAGCGACATATACCACTTGAAAAAATTTGCTGAGGGATGTAACCATGTACGGTGTGCCAATGGAATTGTTGACAATTTTTATGCTAAGTCTACCATGGCCACTGGCGGCCATGTCTCGCCGAAATTCGGAAAAAAATCAATAGCTCCCATCTGGACATTGCCCTAAAGCAGTGAATGAAATTTGGAACTGATCGGGGAAGAGCGGCGGCCTGTTATAGGGTGAGCTAAGTTGTGCACGGACGGACGTTAGGAAACGGACGGATGGACGGACGGATCGCATCCCATTCCAATAGCTCATACCTGACCTTGTCAAGTTAAGCAAGTATTTTTTTTTAAACAATATTTTTATTTCCTCAATGAAATGGGGTTTGGCGAACAGGCAATGCCTATATTAAAGCCGTACCCTACAGAGAAATACAATACAATACAATACAATGGTGCAGGTGCAACTGTACATAAAACAGAAACTGATCCAATGAAGTGGAAAGAAAGAGAAAGTATCATACTATATCCCACCATTTACTTTAAATAATTTACCTATCTATTGGGTGTGGAGGCAATCTACTTTCATTTATATGATAGGCCCACTAAAATCTCTCTCACCCAATACAGCAAAGGTCATTATCAGGGTTCTTTTCCACTGGAAATAAACCAGTCACTGGAATCTCATCGTTTCCCTAATATATTCTTGAACCGCACTAAATATACTGGCGTTTTCCAAGGCAGTTTTCTCCGTATCCCCATATAGCATAAGAGTGATATTAGTGGCGTGGCCCAATTTTATTAGAAGCGAATTTCTTTGTTCTGCATATAGAGGACACATTAATAAATAGTGTTCAGTGTCTTCATATACATGACCGCAGCCACAAGATGCATTATCACTTATAAACCTATCAAATTTATGTCCGTTTAAATCACTACAATTTAACCGCAGCTTCGTGTGAACAATCTGTTCCTTTCTGCCACCCACATAATAAAACCCAGGGACGACATTGTCGTTAATTGCAAGTTTCTTCTTAAAATGATCTACGGAAGTACAGTTCTGCAGATCTGCGCTTAAGCCGTTCCAAAGTTTTACCACTGATGGCAGAAACGAGTTAGAAAACCTGTTCGTGTTACATTTAATTTCCCTTAACAAGCTCGAAGATCTTAGCGAGTAATAAGTCAATTCTGATACAGGTTGCGGAATGAGCAGCCTAATGTAGTTTGGGACGCTTGTGAACATAATCTTATACAACGCTACTAATTTGTGGCGTCGTCTACGCTCTTTCAGTGGTATGAAACCAGATTCTCTATAGATAAGTTGATGACTTGTCCCCCTAGTGACCCCTATTATGGTTCGTAGAGCATCCAAGTGTAACTTTTCTAGGAGTGTTGATTTAGTCTCCGTGCAACCATCCCATATAACATCGGCATAATCAAACAGCGGGAGAATGAAGTATTGATATAGAGTTTCCAATGCTTGTCTGGACAATCTGTATTTTAGGCTTCTAAGACAGTTTATCATAGGGCTGACTTTACTTATAAGACTCTCTATGTGTGAATCCCATTGTCCTGTTTTTGAAAAGATCAACCCAAGATGTTTATGAGTGTCCGTCTCTTCTATTTGCTGACCTAGGAGGTAAAGATGGGGGCGAAGCGTGGGATTTACTCTATTTGAAATATACAGCGATTCGGTCTTTAGTGGATTAAATATAACCTGCCATGTTTTAGACCACTGGGCAATTTTTCTCAGGTCATTATTCAAAACTTCTGCTGCTAATTTTGCATCTTCGATTACCAGATAAAGTGTTGTATCATCGGCATAAAGTCTAATATTGGAAGTAATATCTTTAACAATATCATTTATGTATATATTGAACAGGAGGGGCCCTAAAACGGATCCCTGTGGCACGCCAGCTTTAATGGTTTGATTTTTGGATTTCTCCCCATTTACAACTACATACTGTGAGCGGTTTGTTAGGTAGCTTTTAAACCATGCTAGTAGGTTATCTCTTATTCCAATTGAGTCTAATTTATGAATTAATCCGTCATACCATACTCTATCGAATGCTTTACTTATATCACAGAATACTAATCTGACTTCTTTATTGTTGTCCATATTACTAGCAATGTAGTTTTCAATATCTATTAATTGGTAAATTGTACTGTCACCCGGAATGAAACCTGACTGTAGGGGTGTTAACAATTCGTTTTCCACCAAGAAAGAAAAAATGTGTCTAAAAATTACTTTTTCCAGAATTTTACTGACAGAACTTGTCAAAGAGACCGGCCGATAGTTTACCTTGTCATTAACTGATGATTTCTTATGGATAGGCACAACACTGGCTTTCTTCCATAAACTTGGGAACTCATTACGTGATAGAGACAGATTAAAAAGATATGTCAGAGGGAAAGCCAACTGTTGAGCACATGCCTTAATGATTCTGTTATTAATTAAATCTGGTCCGCTAGCTTTCTGGGAATCTAACTTACTAATAACTGACATTACTTCTTCTTCAGAGATTACTATGGATTCCAGGCTCATTTCACAACGTGGGATGGGTGGTAGTTCCTTGTCATCGACAGAGTTAGCTTGATCAACAAAATACGTATTTAGTAAGTCTGCAATCGAGGTTGCATCGCTAATTATTTCCCCATCTTCTTCGAGTGGCGGGAAAAGTTCATGCGAAACATTGTGCTCTTTAGAGAATGATTTCAGTGTCCTCCACCAGTGTTTACTGCCAAAGTTTCGAGTTGATACATAGGTTTCAGTTTTAAGATCGTATTCTGCTTTGGCTGCCCGTATGAGTGATATAGTTTCATTTCTATCATGCCTAAATCTAGCCCAGTCTTCGGCCCTATTTGTCTGCTTAGCTATTCTGTGTGATCGATCACGCACTCTCATCATTTTACGGATCGTTGAATTCATCCAAGCTTTATCTTTCGGTCGTACTTCAATGGTTTTATTTGGTATGTAGTTTTTAGCTGATTCAATGATATATGATGTAAGGCTCTCTGTGGTTTCATTTAAATTTTCCGTGAAAAAGTCTTCCCACGTAGTTTGTGCAAAATGTGCCTGTAATCCGTCTATATCCATATTACTATAATCCCAAATTTGTCTTTTAAAACAGGCAATTTTACTCTTTGTGAATTTTAACGTAACAGCAGTAGCATGGTGGACACTACAAAAGGGAGGAATAACAGAACAATTTCCAACTAGAGTTGGGCACGATACTAAAATTAGATCAAGCAGACTGCAGGAGCGTTCAGTTACTCGCGTGGGGTCTTTGACAATTTGAGATAGGCTGTAGTCGTTTTCCAGCTGCCTGATCCTTGGGTGAGTATTCTTGAGACAGTCAAGGTTGAAATCTCCGACTATCACACATTTCTGCGACATGTCATTTCTTGCTCTTTGGATAGATTCATCAATAAGACTCCAATAACAATTATTGCCAGTTGGGGGCCTAAGCAAGAATGAAATAGAGAGTAATCGTTTGACTGGGCCGGTTACGTGAAATAATTCATGAGAGGTGGGGGACGTTGTACAAACACGAGTGCACGAATGCGCACGAGTGTTTTACAATATAGTCCCTCGCCTCGAATGAATTATTTCACGTAACCACTCCAGTGAAGCGATTACTCTGTTTATTACTTTTCATTATTAACGATAATTATATTATGTAACCCTTTACCTAACGTAACGCCTAAAAACGGCCAGCGCTATTCTCAAAATTTGCCAATTAATTTTCATTATGTTTTCATTTTTTTGTCTCTAAAACATAGGTTATGACCCCTCATTGGAACGAGCTCGACGAGCTCGTTCCAATGAGGGGTCATAACCTATGTTTTTGAGACAAGAAATGAAAATAATAGTTATTCAAGAATTTGTTTGCAAGTGTCGTCTGCTTTTCATGTTAGGTAAAGGGTTAAACAAAAGAAAAAAAAAACACTGAAGTCCCCATTGCACCTACGGCAAAGCGTCTTTGTTTGCGCGCACGGATACTAGACATAATTGTTAATTGCATAATGCACTTGTGAAGTTGTCGTTTATAATCAAACACGGAAATCTCAGAAAATCACACTTTGAAAACTAATAAAAAGAATTATCTATCAATGGAGGGAACGGTGTGGTTCAGGGGTTACAGTATTAGACTCATAGTGCTACACCCGCCAACGGTAGGTAACTCCGCCGAGTCTCATCCCGATTTCTCACATTGAAGCACAGTGACACTTTGTACTGAGATGTACTGCTATCGATGGTGCGATATCCGGTAACTCCGCCGAGTCTCATATTGCCCACATTGAAGCACAGTGGCTCTTTGTACTGAGATGTACTGCTATCGATGGTGCGATATCCGGTAACTCCGCCGAGTCTCATATTGCCCACATTGAAGCACAGTGGCACTTTGTACTGAGATGTACTGCTATCGATGGTGCGATATCCGGTAACTCCGCCGAGTCTCGTATTGCCCACATTGAAGCACAGTGGAGCTTTGTACTGAGATGTACTGCTATCGATGGTGCGATATCCGGTAACTCCGCCGAGTCTCATATTGCCCACATTGAAGCACAGTGGCACTTTGTACTGAGATGTACTGCTATCGATGGCGCGATATCCGGTAACTCCGCCGAGTCTCATATTGCCCACATTGAAGCACTGTGGAGCTTTGTACTGAGATGTACTGCTATCGATGGTGCGATATCCAGTAACTCCGCTGAGTCTCATATTGCCCACATTGAAGCACGGTGGCACTGTGTACTGCGATGTACTGCTATCGATGGTGCGATATCCGGTAACTCCGCCGAGTCTCATATTTCCCACATTGAAGCACAGTGGCGCTTGTATTGAGATGTACCGCTATCGATGGTGCGATATCCGGTACCTCCACCGAGTCTCATATTGCCCACATTGAAGCACAGCTTTGTATTGAGATGTACTGCTATCGATATTGCGACATCTGCCAACGGTAACTCCGCCGAGTCTCATCTCGATTGCCGACATTGAAGCACAGTGGCGCTGTGTACTGAGATGTACTGCTATCGATGGTGCGATATCCAAGACCTCCGCCGAGTCTCATTCCGATTGCCCACATTGAAGCACAGTGGCACTGCGCACAGAGATGTACTGCTATCGACGGTGTGATATCCGGTAACTCCGCCGAGTCTCATTCCAATTGCCCACATTGAAGCACGGTGGCACTTTATGCTGAGATGTACTGCTATCGATGGTGCGATATCCGGTAACTCCGCCGAGTCTCATATTGCCCACATTGAAGCACAGTGGCACTTTGTATTGAGATGTACTGCTATCGATGGTGCGATATCCGGTAACTCCGCCGAGTCTCATATAGCCCACATTGAAGCACGGTGGCACTTTGTATTGAGATGTACCGCTATCGATGGTGCGATATCCGATACCTCCACAGAGTCTCATATTGCCCACATTGAAGCACAGTGACGCTTTGTATTGAGATGTACTGCTATCGATGTTGCGACATCTGCCAACGGTAACTCCGTCGAGTCTCATCTCGATTGCCCACATTGAAGCACAGTGGCGCTGTGTACTCAGATGTACTGCTATCGACGGTGCGACATCCGGTAACTCCGCCGAGTCTCATTCCGATTGCCCACATTGAAGCACAGTGGCGCTGTGTACTGAGATGTACTACCTCCGCCGAGTCTCATTCCGATTGCTCACATTGAAGCACAGTGGCGCTGTGTACTGAGATGTACTACTATCGATGGTGCGACATCCGGTAACTCCGCCGATTCTAATTTCGATTGCCCACATTAAAGCACAGTGGCGCTGTATACTGAGATGTACTGTTTCATTCTTAATTCTACGAATAGAATATTTGTTTTACATGAAAACACTATACGTTTATTTTGTTTATCCCATAAATCTTCTACAGGATAGTCGCGGCAAAATCGTGCTATAATTCGCTACAAAACACAGCGAGAAGTGAGGAGCACATTGGTCCAATTCGATCGACCAGCAAAATTGGCAAAAATAAACAAGGTGCAGTAATACATTTCTGTCTAAAAGTAATTCCCCTACAAACTTGAGCTAAACTTGCAAAAATACTTTATTATATGGGCAGTGGATGGTGTTTTCTACTGGCATTGTGTAATACTTTCAAAAAGATTCAAAGAAATCAACAATCGAACTATTAATTATGCTAGACAAATGTGGTAGAGGTCAGAGGTCAACAAGTCCGTCGCTACTAGGGGAATAAATTCTTTCAGTGTTAAACCTATGGGGAAAATTTATCACCCTACTAGGTGACTAAAGCAAAAATTTATCCAAAGCCTCTATTGTTCAAATAAACGGTCATTTATGGGATAAATACATTTTGTTTGGTGCTACAAAGAAGGTAGCCTCTGTGATATGGCTACACCGCCCTTCCCACACTTCCGGGCCTTTACATGACCGTCTTACAGATATCACTGACATAGCAGATATCTGAGAGGAGGTTGGTTTTAGAAATAGGCTGTTATGACAATTATTATTTTGTAGGGTCAGGACGACTTCTTTTCACTCTTCTTAGTTTTTTAAATGCGAGCAGTAGACGAGCGAATAAATCGCTCTCCTGAAAATATCATGTCTGTACAAAAGTGTGCCAATGACGATTTTTGTGTATAGTTAATTTATTGGTGTTTAAGGTCACATACTTCTGCACAATGGCTAAATGTGATATTAACATGGAGCGAAAGTCAAGGTCAGTCAATGGTTTATGTCCCATGTCGCCTATTTTAGAGGACTTGCACCCCAAGTATTAGTGACTAGGCCCTATTTTACTAGTTAAACGGCGCTTGTTTACCACAGTAAACAAGGTCACATACTTCTGCACTGCTTAAATTCTTGGGGTTCCTGCGGGTATTTGTGAATAGTGTCGGGTGAACATAACCATTATTACGTTGTAAAAGTGAGAGCGAAGGAGATCAAATGAAAACACTTACCTGCTTCGCCACTAGCCAAAACTCCCTCGCCTGATTCTGTGAATTGATCTGAAATAAATGAAACACAATCAGATCACAAAGCTGAAAATTGTGAACTCGCTCCTTCGTTAGGGCATTGGACTTTAGGTCGTAAATTCGCATTTAGACCTTTAGATCAGTCTACTTTGGACAAACGGCAAATATGAATGTGGCCTGCATGGTTGGAGAAAAAGCACCGGTATTTTCATCTTCTTGGTGTCTGGTTTAGGTTTTAGGTCCCCGTCTTAAAATGCTAGTTTACAATCCCATGTTATAGGTCTTCGCCATTATCAATGGTTCCCAACACTCTTTGACGTAAGTTTACTCAACTAACTCGAGGAGGCTTCTTAGTATCCTGGTGTCCAGCCAAAGTCCTAACTGAATGTAAATTACGCATGACGTTTACTGAGAAATGCCACAAACATGGATATAATAGATCTCAAGCTTTAAGTGCATGATCATATAGAGTTCGCCACAGAAAAACAATCGTATACGACAATGTCTACGCCGATTGCTTTTCTGTGGCGAATTCTGTGGGTTTTAAAAACATATATTTATCTGTTGCATTGTTGGATTCCAAGGTAAGCAAGCTATATTGCAAGCATCAGGAAAAACTGGCCAAACGACATATTGTCAAAACGCTGCAAAACTTTGAAAAAAGTTTTAACCCTTTACCCAACGTAACGGCCAAAACCGGCCATCGCTATTCTCAAAAATCGCCAAATAATTTTCAAAATATTTTCATTTTTTGGCTCAAAAACATAGGTTATGACCCCTCGTTGGAACGAGCTCGTCGAGCTCGTTCCAACGAGGGGTCATAACCTATGTTTTTGAGACAAAAAATGAAAAAATTTAGTTATTCAAGAATTTTTTTTGCAAGTGTCGTCTGCTTTTCATGTTAGGTAAAGGGTTAAACTCCTCATAATTTGTGCGCAATTATCTTATATGGGCACAACGTTTACCGTCGTCAGTTGGGGAGAATTTAAAGGCCTGGCTCGATTTTAACCAAGCCATTTACGTCATGCAAGTGAGCAACACACATAACCTTCACTACCCCTGTGACAGCATGGTGGCCCACCCTTAATCTCAATACCCACGTGACCGCACAGTATAATGAGATACAACACACCCGATCCCAACTACCCATGTGACAGCACATTGACCGGAATAATAAGGGAGAACACACTTTAACACAATTAACCAAGTGAGACCACGATGGACCAGTGTAATAAGACGCAACACACATAATCCCAACACACTCAATTACCCACATGAGAGCGCGTTGGCAAAATGTAATCAGGAATAATACACTTAACCCCAATTACCTACGTCCTATCTGAGAGCACAATGACCAAGTGTAATTCAACGTTAAACACTTATTCCCAATAACTCACGAGACAACACAATGGCCAAGTGTAATCAGGTTTAAGACAATTAGCCCCAATTACCAACGTGAAAACACAGTGACCCTGTGTTATAAGGCATGGTACCCTTAATCCCAATACCCCACGTAAGAGGACAGTGGCCAAGAGTAATAAGGCATAACCCACTTTATCTCAATTATGTACGTAACAACACAGTGACTCAGAGTAATAAGGCATAACACACTTTATCTCAATTATCCACGTAACAGCACGTTGACTCAGAGTAATAAGGCATAACACGCATAGAACAATCACCCACGTGAGAGGACGTGGCCCAGAGTAATAAAGCATAACACACTTAATACCAATTACCTACGTGACAACACGGTGGCCCAAAGTAATAAGGCATAACACACTTAATCCCAATTATCCACGTGACAGCACGGTGGCCCAGAGTAATAAGGAATAACACACTTAATCCCAATTATCCACGCGACAGCACGCTGGCCCAGAGTAATAAAGAATAACACACTTAATCCCAGTTACCCACGTGACTGCACGGTGGCCCAGAGTACTAAGACATAACACACTTATGCACAATCACCCATGTGAGAGAACTGTGCCCCAGAGTATGGTGTTTAAGGTCACATATTTTTGCACAACATCAACTCAAGACCAGGGGTGAGCGTTAATAAGCCATGTTTCTCATTTCAGAGAGGGTTTGCACCTCTCACGCATTGGTCACTGGGTCCAATTTTACCAGTAAACCTGAACCTGTTTACCGCAGTAAAGAGGCAATGCTTGACTTCCCGGGGTACCCGCGGGGATAAACATGATTAACACATTTAATAACAATCACCCATGTGAGAGGACTGTGGCCCAAACTAATAAGGCATAATTGCCTTCCCAATTCCACAATACGGAAAAATGACAGACCATGGTTTGCCAGCGCCATTAGAAGAGAGCTACGCCACCGCGACCGACTAAGGAAATCAGCATTGAAAAATAATAAGCCCCCACTATGGGCAAAATATAAGTCAGCCAGGAACAAGGTCAACAACATGAAACAAATTGCCAAAAATGCGTATTTGGAAAAAGTTGACGATTCCTTTCTCATGATACGGAATCTCGGCAGTTTTGGCATGTTGTTAAGAAGTTTTTGAACAACTGTTCCAGCTCTGCAGGCATCCCCTATCTCCACCGTGTATCTGACGAGGGCTGTGAAATAATCGAAAATGAGACAGAAAAAGCAGACCCCCTAAACGAGACTTTTATTATTATTATTAACAGTGAATTATACTAACATTTCAAAAAAACTCCCACCCTTTATACGTAGATGTTCACAATCCACCAGTAACATACCTTTTTCTGAACAGGACATTATCGACATTCTAAAAAGCTTGAAAACCAACAAATCAAATGATTACGATGGAATAAGCCATAAAATGTTAAAGGAAACAAAGTTTTCTGTCAGTAGACCACTCAGTAGACCACTTTTCCTTCTTTACAAGAAATCCCTATCAGAGTGTGCCTACCCAGACCAGTGGAAATTAGCTGATGTGATTCCACTTTTTAAAAAGGGGGAAAATACGACCCCAAAAATTACAGGCCTATATCCTTATTATGCTGTACTGGGAAAATCACGGAACGAGTTATTTTTAAAGATATTCATAAATATTTCCTTAATAACAGGTTGTTTTATAAATTTCAATTTGGATTTTTGCCGAACAATAGTACCGTATTCCAATTAATAGAAGTCTGTCACAACCTTTGCAACACAATAGACAAAAACATGCAAACCTGTGGCGTTTTCTGTGATATTTCCAAGGCCTTTGATAGGGTATGGCACAAAAGATTAATTTGTAAACTAAAGCAGTATGGTGTTTCTGGTTCACTCCTACGATGGTTTCATAGTTATCTTACAAACCGAAGGCAAAGGGTGAAAATTAACGGCTGCAAATCGCATTATAGAGATATAGAAGCTAGAGTCCCAAAAGGTTCCGTTATTGACCCTTTTTTATTTCTGGTGTACATCAACGACATAGCGGACTATATCGAGTTTGTTGTTCGACTGTTCGCTGATGATACTTGTTTGACAGAGTCATCTTCTGATACTCATAGAATTCAGCCTAAAATGAACACCGAACTCCAAATGAAAGTGTTAATGACACTGTAGCTCAACTTATTAAGACATGTACATGTATAGTATGTGACACAGCAAGGACAAACATCTAGGTAATGACCTGATAACAAAGGTACATATAAAGTATTGTAACGGTCTGTACATAAATACTGACCGTAGCCTGTAACAAATGTATAGGTAAAGTATTGTAAAGGTGGGTGACAGTCAGATGCTAAACTAGAAAAGAAATCTTTGAGTCCCAGAGTGGGTCTGACTGAACCCCAAAATATTTGTCCTCATAGCACAGTGATAACAAAGGCACCCCAAAACACACTCGTTCCTGTTCCAAGGTGAAAACAAAGGTACCCAAGAAGTTTCGTGAAGATCAGTTCAAAAATACGAGCTGTATAGAAGTTGTGACAAAAAACTGATTGGACCTAAGTTCGGAACAAAATGGCCATTGGCAGCCATCTTGAATTTTGGACCGTACCCGGAAACACTCACTCGTTCTCGTCCCAAGGTGATAACAAAGGTACCCAAGAAGTTTTCTGAAGATCGGTTCATAAATACAGCCTCTAGACCGAGCCGTATTGACATGTGCATTTACAGTGTATAAGTAGCACTGAATAAATCAAAGTTCATCTAATTTGCATAATTTCTGCACGAGAAAAAAACCCGTACTATATGTGATGTATTCCATGTTACTGAACATACATACAAAAATTAATTCAAATCAGAACTTTCATACAGAAGTTCTGTACAAAAGACTGATTGCACTAATTTTGGTACAAAATGGCTGCTGGTGGCCATCTTGAATTTCGGACCACACCCCAAAACACTCGTTCTCATCCCATGGTGATAACAAAGGTACCTAAGAAGTTTCGTAAAGATCGGTTCATAAATACGGCCTCTAGCCTGAGCAGTATAGAAGTTGTGTACAAAAAAACTGATTAGACCTAATTTCGGTACAAAATGGCCACTGGCAGCCATCTTGAATTTCGGACCGCACCCAGAAACACTCGTTCTCGTCCCAAGGTGATAGCAAAGGTACCCAAGACGTTTCGTGAAGATCGGTTCATAAATACAGACTCTAGCTCGAGCCGTACTGACATGTGCACTTGCAGTGTATAAGTAGCACTGAAAAAATCAAAGTTCATCTAATTTGCATAATTTCTGCGCGAGGAAAAAACCCGTATTATATGTGATGTATCCCATGGTACTAAACATTCATACAAAAAATTATTCAAATCAGCGCGTTCATATGGAAGTTCTGCGCAAAAATCTGATTGCAACTAATTTTGTACAAAATGGCTGCCAGCGGCCAAATTGAATTTCGAATCGAACCCAAAAACACTCGTTCTCGTCCCACGGTCATAACAAAGGTACCCAAGAAGTTTCGTAAAGATCGGTTCATAAATACGGCCTCTAGCCCGAGCCGTATTGAATTGTTGACGGACAGATGGACGACTGGCCATGGCATGAGCTCAAATTTGGAGTCGCCAAAGTTGAGCTAAAAATTAACAAATGGGCTGACACGTGGTTGGTCACATTTAATGCTAAAAAAACTAACGTTATACTATTTACACTCAGCAGGGATGTTATATTTCCAAATGTTGTTTTCAACAGCGAAACACTAGATTTTGTTGCTGTCCACAAACATTTGGGCTTATCTGTCCAATCCAACTTAAGTTGGGAAGCCCATATTGATGATATCTGTAAAAAAGCTTGTGCAAGACTTTCTCAGTTGAGAAAATTGAAGCACATTTTTAACCAACAGATCCCAGGAAAGATGTATAATGCTTTCGAACTACTAATATTAGAGTACGGTAGTCCTGTTTGGTGCGATGCTCCACAACATTTAATGAAGCGCCTTGAGGATATACACTGCGATGCCCCACGAATCGTATCGGGCCTGACACGATCAGTATCACGCTATCGCCTCTTGTTAGAAGTTTGGTGGAATAATCTAGACACAAGAAGCCACGTTCAAAAGATGTGTATCTTTTACAAAATCATACACAACGATGCGCCAGATTTTCTCTATGAACTTCTAACCACCACGGGTTTGTGACACATCGTCTTATTTCATGCCTTTCAGCATGCGAACTGAGCTATTTAAATGATCATTCTTTCCGTCTTGCACGGAAACGTGGAGCAATTTAACCCAGTCAGTACGAAACTGATCATCACTTACTGAATTCAAAAAACTCATATCATCCCCCGTATGCAGGCCACCTGTATACCTCTCCCATGGTTCTAGAAAACACAATATCATTCACAGGAGAATTAGAACTGGTTGTAGTGATCCGAAAAGTGATAAATTCCTCAGTCGGTAACATCTCTGAATGTCCATATTGTCCACATTGTATAACTGTTGTTGAGGACGCAGAACATTATTTCCTTATCTGCCCTTCCAATCCAAACACTCGTAACACTCTTATTGTTAATAATATCAAATCTTAATATTACCTTGAATTCGCTGGATAATCTATTCTACGGTGATCCGGTGTTAGACGCCAAAACTGACACTTTGATTTTTAAATTTGTGCAACAATTTATTTGTAGCACTGGGAGGTTCGACAACGAGTTTCCCATCTAGTAATATTTGTAAAACAATGCTGACTCAAGGTGTCCACTTCAATATAGAATACGCATGGATGGGTCACAGAATGGACGCGTCATCGGAGTGACGTTGATCCATCGCCTCGGTACACAGATTGTGCAGTCAGGATGATAGTCACGGTTGCGCTGTTTGTGGCCTAAGTCGCTTCCCCTACCTCTTGTGTGGACCATCACGGATCTAATGAGACACGCCCCCAAGCTGCAGTACAGAAGGCAAAGAGATTATGATGATTATTATTATTATTAGTTTATTATTACTATTATTACTATCATTGTTATTATTATCTCCGCATTTTCAAAAATGCGGAGATATAGTCGTGATCTCCGTCCGTCCGTCCGACCGTCCGTCCGTCCGTCCGGCTGTCCGTACGTCACACCCTGAAAGGCCCCCAGGGTATTCAATTCGAAGCGTTTAAACTATGCTAAGGTGTTCAGGTACCATCTCTAGATGTGCATGAAGGTTTCGGAATTTTGATTCGGCCCCAGGTGATTCCAGTGTAACCACTTTTATCGTTAGAAAATCAGTTTTCATTGAATGGCTCCTAGCGTATTTATTTTGAAACTCTTAATCTATGCTAATGTGTTCAGGTAACATCTCTAGATGTGCATGAAGGTTTCAAGATTTTGATTTGGCCCCAGATGGTTCCAGTGGAACCACTTTTATCATTAGAAAATCAGTTTTCATCGAAAGGCTCCTAGGGTATTTAATTCGAAACGTTAAAACTATGCTAATGTGTTCAGGTAACATCTCTAGATGTGCATAAAGGTTTTCGGAATTTTGATTTGGCACCCAAGTAGTTCTGGTGGAACCACTTTTATCGTTGGTAAATCAGTTTTCATCGAAAGGCTCCTAGGGTATTTAATTTGAAATGTCTAAACTATGCTAATGTGTTCAGGTAGCATCTCTAGATGTGCATGGAGGTTTCCCAATCTTGATTTGGCCCCAGGTGTTACCAGCGGAACCACTTTTGTCGTTAGAAAATCAGTTTTTATCGAAAGGCTCCTAGGGTATTTAATTCGAAATGTTTAAACTCAGGTAACATCTCTAGATGTGCATAAAGGTTTCAGAATTTTGATTTGGCCTCAGGTGGTTCCAGTGGAACCACTTGTATCGTTAGAAAATCGGTTTTCATCGAAAGGATCCTAGGGTATTTAATTCGAAACGTTTAAACTATCCTAAGGTGTTCAAGTAACATCTCTAGATGTGCATAAAGGTTTCGGAATTTTGATTTGGCCCCATGTGGTTCCGGTGAAATCACTTTTATTGGTGGAAAATCAGTTTTCATCGAAAGGCTCTTAGGGAATTTAATTTGAAATGTTTAAAGTGTACTAATGTGTTCAGGTACCATCTTTAGATGTCCATGAATGTTTCCGAATTTTGATTTGACACCAGGTGGTTCCAGTGGAACCACTTTTATCGTTAGAAAATCAGTTTTCATCGAAAGGCTCCTAGGGTATTTAATTCGAAATGTTAAAGCTATGCTGAGGTGTTCATGTAACATCTCTAGATGTGCATAAAGGTTTCGGAATTTCGATTTAGCCCCTAGTGGTTCCGGTGGAACCTGTTTTATTGTTGGAAAAACAGTTTTCATCGAAAGGCTCTCAGGGTATTTAATTTGAAATGTTTAAACTATGCTAATGTGTTCAGGTAACATCTAAAGAGGTGCATGAAGGTTTCGTAATTTTGATTTGGCCTCAGGTGGTTCCAGTGGAATCACTTTTATCGTTAGAAAATAGGTTTTCATCGAAAGGCTCCTAGGGTATTTAATTCGAAATGTTAAAACTATGCTAAGGTGTTTTGGTAACATCTCTAGATGTGCATGAAGATTTCGGAATTTGGATTTGGCCCCAAGTGGTTCCAATGGAACTACTTTTATCATTAGAAAATCAGTTTTCATCGAAAGGCTCCTAGGTATTTAATTCGAAGCGTTTAAACTATGCTAATGTGTTCCGGTAACATCTCTAGATGTGCAAGAAGGTTTCGGAATTTTGATTTGGCCCCAGATGGTTCCAGTGGAACCACTTTTAGTGCTAAAACATCAGTTTTCATCGAAAGGCTCCTAGGGTATTTAATTCGAAACGTTAAAACTATGCTGATGTGTTCAGGTAACATTTCTAGATGTGCATAAAGGTTTTCGGAATTTTAGTTTGGCCCCAAGTGGTTCTGATGGAACCACTTTTATCGTTGGTAAATCAGTTTTCATCGAAGGGCTCTTATGGCATTTAATTCGAAATGTTTCGACTATGCTAATGTGAACAGGTAGCATCTCAAGATGTGCATGGAGGTTTCCGAATCTTTATGTGGCCCCAGGTGTTTCCAGCGGAAGTACTTTTATCGTTGGAAAATCAGTTTTCATCGAAAGGGTCTTAGGGTAATTAATTTGAAATGTTTAAAGTATGCTAATGTGTTCAAGTACCATTTTTAGATGTGCATAAATGTTTCAGAATTTTGATTTGGCCCAAGGTGGTTTCAGTGGAACCACTTTTATCGTTAGAAAATCAGTTTTTATCGAAATGCTCCTAGGGTATTTAATTTGAAACCTTAAAACTATGCTAAGGTGTTCAGGTAACATCTCTAGATGTGCATAAATGCTTCGGAATTTTGGTTTGGCCCCAAGTGGTTCCGGTGGAATCACTTTTTGCGTTGGAAAATCAATTTTCATCGGAAGGTTCCTTGGGTGTTTAATTCAAAATGTTTAAACTATGCTAATGTGTTCAGGTAGCACCTCTAGATGCGCATGAAGGTTTCTGAATTTTGATTTGGCCACAGGTGGTTCTGGTGGAACCACTTTTATCGTTGGAAAATTAGTTTTCATCGAAGGGCTCCTAGGGTATTTAATAAATTCGGGAATACACCATTGCTTGCTTTGCACACAAATAACTCAATCTCGATATTATTTTAACACATCCTAATCAGAACAGTGCTCAAGCGGCCTTTGGCTTTGAATATTAATTGATTCATATCGAGTGAGACACAGAATGCAATAGAGACATCAACAGCTTTTCTTTCTTTCTTTCTGCACTTTTTCTGTCTTTGTTTCCTGTTACATATTCATATATATACATACACACATAGTTATATAAAAACCCATTCAAATAGTTTATTTTACATTTATGAAATTCAAAAACTTGTTTGTTTCGCCATTGTAACATTTTCTGTATTCACGTTATGGGAGCAGAGGTTTTTACCAAGTGGAAAGCACTTGTCCTCCTATCCCCTTTTGCCTAACAGTTATGCCAAATAAAAATATTAAAGTAAAGCCACAACACACTTAATCATAATCACCCACGTGAGAGGACTGTGGCCCAGAGAAATAACGCATAACACACTTAATGACAACCACCCACGTGAGAGGACGTTGGCCCAGAGTAATAAGGCATAACACATTTAATCACAATTACCTACGTGAGAGGACGGTGTCCCAGTGTAATAAGGCATAACACACTTAATTCCGACAACCCGCGTGGGACCTCGAAGGTCCAGATGAATAAGGCTTAATACACATAATCCCAATTACCTACATGAGGGGATTGTGGCCCAGAGTAATATGCATTACACATTTAATCCCAGTTACCCACCTGAGACCACGGTGGCCCACTTAATCTACATTACCCACGGGCGATCACTGTAGCCCAGATTAATAAGGCATAACGCACTTAATCACAGTTATTCACATAAGACAAACGGTTGCCCAGAGTATTGACGCAAAGCATGCAAAATTACAATTACCAACGTAAGAGGACGGTGGTTCCAGTGTAGTAAGGCATAGCACACTTAATCCCACTTACCCTTATGATAGGACAGTGTCCAAATGCAATAAGGCATAACACGCGTTAACCCAATTACCCACGTAAGAGGACGGTGGTTCCAGTGTAGTAAGGCATAACACACTTAATCCCACTTATCCTTATGGTAGAACAGTGGCCAAGTGCAATAAGGCATAACACGCGTTATCCCAATTATCCACGTGAGAGGAAGGTGGCCCAGAGGAATAAGGCATAACATACTCAATTTCAATTAACCAAACGATAGGACAGTGGCCAAGTGCAATAAGACATAACACACATTATCCCAATTACCCAGGCAAGAGGACGGTGGCCCAGAGGAATAAGGCATAACATACTTAATCCTAATTAACCAAACGATAGCACAGTGGCCAAGTGTTATAAGGCATAAGGCATAACACACTTAATCCCTACAACCTGCGTGGGATTTCGGAGGCCCAGAGGAATCAGGCATAACACACATAATCCCAATTACCTATGTGAGAGGACGCTGGCCCAGTTTGATAAGACATAACACACATGATCCCAATTACCCACGTCAGAGGGCGGTGGCCCAGAGTAGTGAGGCATAACACATCATTTAATCCCAATTACCCACGTCAGAGGACGATGGGCCAAAGCAATAAGACATAACACACATGATCCCAACTACCCAGGTGGAAGGACGATGACCCACTATAATAAGGCATAACACACTCAATCCCAATTACCATCCAAGAGGACGGTATCATAGAGGGTTAAAGCATAACACACTTAATCCTATTACAGATGTGAGAGGACGGTGGCCTAGGGTAATAAGGCATAACACACTTAATCCTATTACAGATGTGAGAGGACGGTGGCCTAGGGTAATAAGACATAACTTACTTTATCACAATGACTCACTTGAAATGACGGTGATCCAGTTTAATAAGGCTTAACACACTTAATCCCAACAAAGGAATAAGGCATAACACACATCATTACATTTACCCACGTGACAGCACGGTGGGCCAGAGTAATAAGGCATAACACACTTAATCCCAATTACCCACATGAGAGGACAATGGCCCAGTGTAATAAGGCATAACACACTTAATCCCAATTACTGACGCCAGAGGACAGTGGTCCAGAGTAATAATGCATAACACACTTAATTCCATTTACCGACGCCAGAGGACAGTGGTCCAGAGTAATAAGACATAACACACTTAATCCCAATTACCGACGCCAGAGGACAGTGGTCCAGAGTAATAAGGCATAACACACTTAATGCCATTTACCGACGCCAGAGGACAGTGGTCCAGAGTAATAAGGCATAACACACTTAATCCCAATTACTGACGCCAGAGGACAGTGGTCCAGAGTAATAAGGCATAACACACTTAATTCCATTTACCGACGTCAGAGGACAATGGTCCAGAGTAATAAGGCATAACACACTTAATCCCAATTACCGACGCCAGAGGACAGTGGTCCAGAGTAATAAGACATAACACACTTAATCCCAATTACCGACGCCAGAGGACAGTGGTCCAGAGTAATAAGGCATAACACACTTAATCCCAATTACTGACGCCAGAGGACAGTGGTCCAGAGTAATAAGACATAACACACTTAATCCCAATTACCGACGCCAGAGGACAGTGGTCCAGAGTAATAAGACATAACACACTTAATCCCAATTACCGACGCCAGAGGACAGTGGTCCAGAGTAATAAGACATAACACACTTAATGCCATTTACCGACGCCAGAGGACAGTGGTCCAGAGTAATAAGACATAACACACTTAATCCCAATTACCGACGCCAGAGGACAGTGGTCCAGAGTAATAAGGCATAACACACTTAATTCCATTTACCGACGCCAGAGGACAGTGGTCCAGAGTAATAAGGCATAACACACTTAATTCCATTTATCGACGTCAGAGGACAATGGTCCAGAGTAATAATGCATAACACACTTAATCCCAATTACCGACGCCAGAGGACAGTGGTTCAGAGTAATAAGGCATAACACACTTAATTCCATTTACCGACGTCAGAGGACAATGGTCCAGAGTAATAAGGCATAACACACTTAATCCCAATTACCAACGCCAGAGGACAGTGGTCCAGAGTAATAAGGCATAACACACTTAATTCCCCACGTCTTGGAGTGGTGGCCCATTGTAATTAGTCATAACGCACTCAGTCCCAACTACCCATGTTAAAGGACGAAAGCCCAGTGTAATACGGTACAACACACTTAATCCCAATTGCCCACGTGAGGCCGTGGTGGCCCAGCGTAATAAGGCATAACCCAGTTAATCTCAATTAACCACGTGAGAGGTCTCAAGTTCACAAAAATAAGGCATGACACACTTAATCACAGTTATTCACGTGAGGCAGACGATGGCCCAAAGTATTAAGGAAAAACATGCTTAATTCCAGATACTCACGTAAGAGGATGGTGGTTCCAGTGTAGTAAGACATAACACATTTAATCCCAATTAGCTACGTGGGAGGTCTCAAGTTCAGAATAATAAGGCATAACACACTTAATCACTGTTATTTACATGAGACAAACGATTGCCAAAGTATTGACGCAAAACATGCAAAATTACTATTACCCACGTAAGAGGACGGTGATTCCAGTGTAGTAAGGCATAACCCACTTAATCCCAATTACCCTCATGATAGGACAATGGCCATTTGTAATAAGGCATAACACACTTAATCCCAATTACCCACATCTGATGACGGTGGTGGAGAGGAATATGGTATAGCACACTTAATCCAAACAACTCATGTGGGACATCGGAGGCCCAGAGGAATAAGGCATAACACACATAACCCCAATTAACTAAGTGAGAGGACGGTGACACAGTGTAATATGGCCTAACAAACTTAATCCCAATTACCCACGTCAAAGGATGGCTGCAGAGAACGTTCGTAACTGTTGTTTGAAATTGTTCCAAGATAAAACACATTATGTATTGTCTTTATTGGTAGAAAGCACCTCAGGGTAGCTCCCGAGAAAATTTTATCCTTTTGATAAATCGTTCCACGTGCAGTTGGTACATCACTGTATTTTGCGTTTGACAATACATATTAACCCTTTGAACACTGGTGGTATCTTCCATGTCAACTCAATTGGGAGAATCCATATTCATTATTTGGGGGTAGAGCAATTAATATTTCAACGTACAGCCCCGAGGCTTGATTAGTCTATTCAACACTTTAACTTAAGAGCAATCCTACTTTATGAAGGTATGACTTATAATGTTCCCTGGCCAGAAACACGGTCTTACGGGATCAATGGGTTAATAGCGTATTTTTTCCAGTGATCTTTGGCAATATTTTTGTGGGGGATATGGGGTGGTATATACCCCTTACACCCTTCGGCCACCGCCCGTTTCTACCCCACTGACCAATGCAGCATATTGAGGCAAGGGGCGATGAAGTTGTGGGGGTAAAGCTGGTTTCTTCCGCCTGTCCCAACAGATAAAATATTCCGATTGCATCTTCAAAGAATAGAATACTTAATTGCGCTACCAATATACATGGTATGGTATGGCAACATCTTACCTAGAAATAATACAAATATTTTCATATAGATCAAGCAAACACAAATATTTCCCTAGCCACCCAACCCCACCCACCCCACCTGAACCATCCTACACGACAGAGAGAAATATAATAAATATATTTATTATGATAATAAAATACATTCATAATGCTACCCTCAGGCACCCGAACCACCGTAAAATTTTATATATTTACTCCACACGCTTCTTGATGCTATAGCTGGAATGGGGACGCGGTGGCTCAGCAGGTGGAGGTGCAGGCGGCAAGCCGAGAGGTCCGATTCGAATCCTACCTCCGACAACCGCCCTGTTCTTGGGCAAGACACTTCACCCCCAATGCCCACGTGAGGGCACTTTGGCGTTGTGTACTAAGGCGTACTGCACGTTGATGGTGCACCTGTCTTCAAACAATGCTAACCCTGCTAGTGTGGAGTTAGTATGTTGGGGTGCTGACAGTTGCGCGCCGTTGCTCGGTGGTTATACTCGGGTATTCCGATTTCTTCCACCTGTAAAACAGTCGCGTTAATGATTAGCCATTGTGCAGGATTATGTGACATTCAACGCCAATAAATAAATAGATATAGCTGGATTATCAGGCAGTCTGTATCACAGTTTAAAAAAAAAAAAACAGCAAAATTCTGCATTCTTTTTCCTTTTCATTAATCATATTCCAACATTCAAAATTCGACTCTTCCTATTCTGAATTGAACATGCAGTTTGAATCTAATAGTTTTTCAGTCTCAAATATTCACCGATCCTTCCTAAATAAATAATGCCTGTTGCTTAACCCTTTACCCAACGCAGTTGATATCAACATTTCTCATTTTAAATATAATTTTTTTTATTTAAATTTTCAAAAACGTTCAACAAAACCATATCATGTGACCCCTCATTGGAACGAGCTAGAAGAGCTCGTTCCAAAGAGGGGTCACATGGTATGGTTTTGTTAAATTGTTTTGAAAATTTTTTTTTTTTTCAGCTGATGAATATTTCGCGGGCGGATGTTGCCGATTCGTTGTGTAAAGGGTTAATATATATCTGAAGATTTCCTAGCAGACAGCCACGAGCTGGCCACTGTTTGGTCCCTCTCAGACTCCAATCTAAACAGTCCCCCCCCCCCCCCCCCCACACACACACACACACAAGTATACTTCTTTTGGATTCTGTTGTTCAAGCAGAAATTGTGCTTGTCAGCGTATTTTGACTTAATAAGATTTATATTATCCTTGGTTTTGACTTAATAATATTTATATTATCCTCGGTTTTGACTTAATAATATTTATATTATCCTCGGTTTTGACTTAATAATATTTATATTATCCTCGGTTTTGACTTAATAATATTTATATTATCCTCGGTTTTGACTTAATAATATTTATATTATTCTCGCTTTTGACTTAATAATATTTATATTATCCTCGGTTTTGACTTAATAATATTTATATTATTCTCGCTTTTGACTTAATAATATTTATATTATCCTCGGTTTTGACTTAATAATATTTATATTATTCTCGCTTTTGACTTAATAATATTTATTATATCCTCGGTTTTGACTTAATATTTATATTATTCTCGCTTTTGACTTAATAATATTTATTATATCCTCGGTTTTGACTTAATATTTATATTATTCTCGCTTTTGACTTAATAATATTTATATTACCTCGGTTTTGACTTTATAATATTTATATTATCCTCGGTTTTGATTTAATGATATTCATATTATCCTCGGTTTTGACTTATTAATATTTATATTATCCTCGGTTTTGACTTAATAATATTTATATTATTCTCGCTTTTGACTTAATAATATGTATATTACCCTCGGTTTTGACTTTATAATATTTATATTATTCTCGCGCTTGACTTAATAATATTTATATTATCCTCGGTTTTGACTTAATAATATCTATATTACCCTCGGTTTTGACTTTATAATATTTATATTATTCTCGCTTTTGACTTAATAATATTTATATTATCCTCGGTTTTGACTTATTAATATTTATATTATCCTCGGTTTTGACTTAATAATATTGATTATATCCTCGGTTTTGATTTAATAATATTTATATTATCCTCGGTTTTGACTTAATGATATTTATATTATTCTCGGTAAGCTTATAGACTTACAGGTGTAGATGTAACCACTTATAATTCAGCAATTAACTCGTTGGACGGTTGCATGGTGGCTCAGTGGTTGCCTGTTGGACTTCTGAGCTAGAGGTCCCGGTGGCTCAGTGGTTGCCTGTTGGACTTCTGTGCTAGAGGTCCCGGTGGCTCAGTGGTTGCCTGTTGGACTTCTGTGCTAGAGGTCCCGGTGGCTCAGTGGTTGCCTGTTGGACTTCTGTGCTAGAGGTCCCGGTGGCTTAGTGGTTGCCTGTTGGTTGGACTTCTGTGCTAGAGGTCCCGGTGGCTCAGTAGTTGCCTGTTGGTCTTCTGTGCTAGAGGTCCCGAGTTCGATCCCCGTCCGGGAAGACCCGCGTTGTGTCCTTGGGCATGGTACTTGACCCTGGTTGCCTTCACGGGTGCACGATGACGCCGTGTTCTTAGGCGTATTGCACGTCAATGGTACACAATACCTTCAACCGCTGTAACCCTGCTTGAACGGAGCTTGAACAGGCTTAGAATGTTGAGGGGCTGACAGTTGCTCGTCGACGCTCGGTGGTTCTCTCCTGGTACTCCGGCTTCTTCCAACCGTAAAACTGTCACGATCACGATTAGCCATTGTGCATAAGTATGTGACCTTAATCACCAATGAACAAATAAATAAATAACTCGCTGAGCATTTAAAATTATTTAGCAGCCATGACTAGATTTGATGGAAACTTCAATACAGTTTAATTCAAGAATTAATGAATAAAATGTTAATATAATTTACAGAGGAAAAAATTGATTAAATGTCTCCAAATTTATACTTATTTTAGTGACAGGAGATTTTCTTTTCCAGGTAGGAATATCCGCCAGTGGCATGCGAGGAGTTAATACGTATACACCATCCATATTAAGGTGGAAATCTGATAAATCATATTACATGCAAGATCGTGTATCAGACGGCATTATTCAAGACAAGACCGAACTGTTTATTTAAATGTAATGAAATACAGTCAATAAAGACGGTGATTAGCTGTCAGAGCCTCCAACACACAATACAGTATAGCCACTCGCTCGTTGTCACTGTCAATATATTAAAGTCGTCCCGATGGTGACAATGGGAAACGACCAAAGGGAAACTCCCAACGTACACACAAACTACTACTACCGATACACTTAGGCACAAAAATCTACACACGATATAACAATGTTGACTGAATTTCCAAATTTTCGCTGGACCCCAAAAATCCCTGGTCCTATAGATGTTTCAGATATTAACATTAAACCGCAAAAAGGTGTCCAATATAGGTATCACGGAACTAAATATTTTCCCATAGGCGACCATTATAACATAGCAGCAAAAAAAGAAACCAATATGATCGCATCACTTTAAGTTTGGCATTCAAATATCTTTGTCAAGTATAGCCCTCCAGACAACTTTTTCTGACCCTAAAACAGGGGGTCATGCAACAAATAAGAGTAAAATCGACAGCAAGGGAAGTACCGGTGACGTGCACCTATTTTGCAGGAATTCCCTACAAAAACACACCAAATGTAAATTGTATTTTTTAGGTCCAAAAGTCATCAAATCACCCACTTTTCTATCTGGAATATTCATCAATAATGCAAGATGTCAATAGAATGCTTCAAACCTCTACTGAAACAATTCATTGCCCCAAGACTGTTTATTTTTAGAGATTGCATCACTTCCGAGTGCAGCATTTCAAGGCGGTTATTTCTAATTCAAATATTTAGTTCAGTGATACCTACAGCCCTACACACTGTACAAAGACCCCAGACTCGCACTAATAGAGCCCCCGAAGTTTGTAAAATCCTCTCGGGGAGCACCTCTGAATGCCCCCAATTGCACTTCCTAATATCATGCTTGGTGTCCACTACTTTCCACCCCCACAAAAAGATAAGGTGGCTGGGAATCCCCCACCTTTTCAATCCTGGTTTCGACTGAATCGATATTCGCTAGAGAGAGCCTTTTCGCTGCAGGATCATTGGTAGTTTTTCTACCATAGTCCCAGAAATAGAATAAAACTACCCCAATGAACGTGTATTATGATTTCGAAGTGGTTGAGGCCGCTGATAAAATCATTCATTAACTCAATGGGATTGAATTATTCTCCGAAACCAAGTCGCCTTGTAAATATATATTATTTTGAGAATTGTTTGAAGCACTTTATTTAGTTTGGGCTTCTCTGGTAAATATTCAAAATAAACATGTGTGACTAGATGAATTTTTGGACCTGAAAAATACAGATAACCATTCATGCTTTCTTGTTGCGTAGACAGGGACGTGGCAAGAGGTTTTCCGATTGTGGGTGTAGGGTATTGAATTTCCAACTAAGGAAGGGACCGGGAGGGGGTTTCCCCCTCCCGGCCCCTCCCCTAAGTTGGAAGTTCACTACCGAGAAAAACTTTGAAAATGAAGCTATGAAAGGGGGCATAAAATTGATTCTAGTAACTGAAATGCCAACCCATTTATGATAGAATTATCAAATTATTATTATGTGGTATTCTTCTGGAAATTGAATATGTGCTAAACAAATGCCCAAACTGGGAAATTTGAGCAATTCACACCCTCCTAACATTAAATTAGATTTTATGCAGGAATGATCAGTTTTCAATGTTTCATCATTTTGTAACTATAAATGATGGAGTTAACTCAGGATAACGATTTTACATGATGTGAATTTCGAGATTTTTTTTAACCCTTTACCTAACATGAAAAGCAGACGACACTTGCAAAAAAAATTCTTGAATAACTAATTTTTTTCATTTTTTGTCTCAAAAACATAGGTTATGACCCCTCGTTGGAACGAGCTCGACGAGCTCGTTCCAACGAGGGATCATAACCTATGTTTTTGAGACAAAAAATGAAAATATTTTGAAAATTAATTGACGATTTTTGAGAATAGCGCTGGCCGGTTTTGGCCGTTACGTTGGGTAAAGGGTTAATTACGATAAGTAAACGTACTATAGAAGTCTCGAACTGATGGTCATCGTGCATATTAATGAAGCTCGATATTGCGTACAGTTGTAGCTGTAAATAGTAAAAAAACTTTGGTCGATTTGAAACCGAGTTGGAATTTTGGGAAGGAAAGGAAACATCAGCATCACCAAAGAAGCTCTAAAATCCAGACAGATGGAATTTCCAACTACTCATCACTTGCCCTCCGAATTTCCAGCTACATGAAATTTTGGCCAGGATTGGGAAATAACCCCTCCCCACCCACATCCCCGTCGCCACGTCCCTGTGCATAGCGTAATGGTTAAAAGGGCACCGGGAACTGTTTGAAAAGACCTTATAATATACTATACATCACTTGGATCAAATTTATTCCTTGAATACAAACTTCACAAAAACATATGTACAAGTCTTGTTAACATAATGTATCCTCGGTTTGTATTCACTGATAGAGCATTTTGGTTTTAGAAAACACAAAATTCGGATAAGATACAACTTTTGTTGCTTATGAGAACACCTTTAGTCCATCCATACACAGAATGAAACACGCGTGTGAATGTGTTAATCGATTTGGCAAGAGTGCCAACGCGGAAGAATAGCACGAGAGACCTGCGGCCTTGAATTCTATCCTTCTGCGATGTCACAAGTGCCATATCGATTAATCTATTCACATGCGTGTGCCGTTCTCTGTTTATTACACGCCTTGGCGTCTATGAAAGCAATTATCAGGCGGGCACCCAACAATTCATTAGAGAACTAGTCCGCTAAGTTCCAACATAGAACACATTGGAATTCAATGGACGAAATAACAAAAATAACGTATTTTATCGCCAACCGAATTTGCGAGAGGAACCCGTGTTACTATTTTTAGCCATCGCTAGCGATTCAAATTGTAATTGCGCTCCACGATTTGTAGAAAATTCCAGTGAAATTTCCCTTCAACGTGTATTTAAAAAAAGTCCGTCAACGATTTCCGTTCCGCACACATGCGCGGAACGGAGTTTCATTTTCCGCATGGTTTAATATTGTTGTAGGTGCGCATTTCACAGAACAGGTGTGTAATAAATTCCTGATCTGAAAGTGATTATAATTTCACAAGACAAAGGTGTCAATGTAATTCGATTCTTTACCTTACATGATTACAAGGACGCCGGAAGCGCGCTGGGAGGTGGGCAGTTTTCCACTTGCTCCGGGGTAGGAGGCAAGTTGGCAGCGTTTGCTTTTTTTAGCTATAAGTGATATGTGGGGAAATTTTTATTTTTCGAGAACTGTAATTGAGAAACTCTTAAGTATTTGTTTTAAAGTTATTTTTACTTGTAACATTGCCAATAAGGGGAGGCAGCGTATCGGTTTTAATGACGTTGTTTGGTCAGTCTGTAGGAAGGTAGTCGTCAGCGAAATGTACTATATATATATACAGTACGTGGAGAGTGGATTGTAACTAAATCACCTGCGGAGTGGAGTTATCACCCAAGCTATACCTTTCAAATTTTGTATATATGGACAAAAAACACAAGCAATGTTTCAGCCAATGGACCTCCGGGTTTAACCCGGAAGGTCCATTGGATGGAACTTTGCTGGTGCTGGTTATGATTTGCAACAAATTTGCAATTATTGCTCGGGTGGAATCTCCACCCTGCGGGTGATTTAATGATAATAAACTCTCCACGTACTGTAGTTGGGTTTTTTTATTAACTAAACTATGATCAGGCATTCACTCATTGATTGATGATTGATTCACACCTCTGACTTCAGAGTGTGAGCACCTTATCTAGAATCATGGAAATACCAGATAGACTGAAGAGGACAATCACAGTTCAAGGGGTCTCTCGTCCTATCACCTGGACTATCCAGGAGGTAGGATTGAGAGTCTACCTAACTATGGAGTTCCAAGTGGAAGAAGAAGAGAAAAATCACCGCCCTCCGCGGTGCCTTTGCAGAGAGGACCTCCTCTCACACTGGTCCTCACCCGAGCAGGCTAGGAGGCCCTGAGAAGAGAAAATCAAAGACGAAGAGCCCGTCCACCAAGCGCAGGGATTCCCGGCGCTTGGGGGCTTTCTTGAAAAAGAAGAGCGAGAAGAGCGGGGAAGTGAAAGTGGAGGAAGTAGCCACCATTTCTACTCCGACTCCTACAGCCTCACCCATCTTGCCTCCAGCCCCACAGCTGGAGATGCCAGATGTGGACGGTCCTGTGGAGACAGAGATGGAAATGGAAGCTGAATTCTCACCACTTCCAGTTCCCCACTCACCTCTCCCTTCAATTCCCGATAGCCAGGGTCGGGACGCTGAGCCTACCCGAAACACAGAAGATTCTACAAAGGTCATATCATCAGAACGCCACATGACTGGTCCCCAACATCAACAACAACAACACCAACTACTACCGCAACTATCCTATCACCTTCTTAACCACCTCCTCAGAAGAAGAAGCTCAAAAAGCACAAACGGCGATAAGACTCTCCTCTCCTTTTCCTCCTTTAAAACGCTCAGACATGGCTCAAGATTGAAACGCAAATAATAAAAATGTGAAACAGTTAACGATGGTCGAAGGGGGCTTTCCCCAAAACGTCCAAGCGCGCCTTCGGCGCGCTAAAACCATTCTGCTTTCATATGACTAAACTATGATTGGTGAATTGAATTAAGTCTTACGCAACTGTATGTGCTGTGTGATCATACTGACACTGCTTTTAACACATGGAAAATCAACATTGACTCTACTGTACCAGTATAATAGATACTCTAGATGGATTTAGTTTGATTTCATCTTTTCTGTTTAGTTCACATTCACTGTATTTATAAAAAAATATTATTTACTTTTAAAATTTAGATTAATCGCAATTGATATGTCGATACACTTAAAACTAGAAGGCCTGTCATGAACTGTGCGCTTATCTACATGTAGGCTTAATTGTGCGTAGGAATTGAGCGCTATTGCCATATCGAATGGCATCCAAAGCACGGCAGGTTCTCCTGGTTACTCATTGCAAACACAGGTAATGATTCTGTCAATGAACCTCCGGGTTACCCGGAGGTCCACTGGCTGAAACATTGTTTGTGCACAGGCCATATGTATAGAATTTGATAGCCTTACTGTGGCCATAGTGCGTAGATTAACGCGCAGGTCGACGTTCTATTTGTGCGCATTTCATGACAGGATTTCTAGTTTTAACTGTATCCTCACCATTCTAAAGTATCACAAATGTGCGAGTCAGTAAGCCCCCCCCCCCCCCCCCCACCCCATGATTAAGGCTTTGATGAACTCGGGAGGGAGGGGGATAAGTTGTTATTATTGTTATTATAATTTATTGGGGTTTAAGGTCACATACTTCTGCATCACGGCTAATCGTGACCGTGACAGTTTCACGTTCACGGGTGGAGGGAGCCGGAGAGAACCACCGAGCATCGACGAGCAATTGTCAGCTTCTCAACATTCTAACTCTGTTCAAGCTCCGCACAAGAAGGGTTATAGCAATTGAAGACAATGGGGGGTGGGGGTGTAAGGGTGACACCCCAAAGAATACTTCCAGTCGGGACATTTTCGTCAAGATTAGAATCCAAAATATCAATTCTCTCATACAATTAATTTGTTAAAATACTAGATTTGATATTTATTTATAGGAGTTTAAGGACATCATCAACAGCCAGAGCGACCTCGTGTCAGACGCCGGAGTACCCTGAGAGAAGCACCGAGCATTCAACAGCCAGAGTAACCTCGCGTCAGACGCCGGAGAACCCTGAGAGAAGCACCGAGCATTCAACAGCCAGAGTGACATCGTGTCAGACGCCGGAGTACCCTGAGAGAAGCACCGAGCATTCAACAGCCAGAGTGACCTCGTGTCAGACGCCGGAGTACCCTGAGAGAAGCACCGAGCATTCAACAGCCAGAGTGACCTCGTGTCAGACGCCGGAGTACCCTGAGAGAAGCACCGAGCATTCAACAGCCAGAGTGACCTCGTGTCAGACGCCGGAGTACCCAGAGAGAAACACCGAGCAACGGCGAGCAGTTGTCAGACTCCCCAACGAACAGTCTCCACACAATCAGGGTTAGCATTGGTTGAAGACATGTGCCCCATCGACGTGCAGTACGCCTTAGTACACAGCAGCACCGTGCCCTCACGTGGGCAAATGGGATTAAGTGCCTTACTCAAGGACACAAGGCAGTTACCAGTGGTGGAGATTGAACCGTGAACCTCTCGCTTTGAAGTTCAATGCCGTAACCAATGAGCCACCGCGATATCAGATTTGATACTTGGGAGTTGTGTCACACAGTCGGTTATACAAATCAAGGGTTTATTCCCGTTTCGCCGATGAGGTTAAATAAACAAACCAAAACTAATCGCCGGTGGAGGTGTGAACAAGTTGTTAATCCCACTGATTGATATTAACTCTTCTTCACCGGCTGAGTTCATGGTCCCAAAGTGATTAACAATCAGTTAACATTGATCAACTGTAAACAACTAAACAACTTCAAACATCTCAATAGTATATAATATGACCCTTCATGCTGTACATCAACAACATTTCCTTCAATTCATCATGGCAAGTGAACAAGTAAATGTTTCTTTCATCCCTAATAAGAGAGGTGGTAGACACTTAGTTTATGGTGGTTATAAATTTCGTGTGAAGTCTCAGAATCAACCAAATATACATTGGAACTGCGTTAAAAAAGATTCTTTAGGATGTCGGTCAACTATCAACACGAAAAACGATTTTATCAGTTCGCCGATGGGGCAGCATAATCATCCACCAGATATGGAGCAGATTGTAGCCGATGCTTTCCTAGCAGATTTAAAGAAAACCGTTCGACACGACAGCAAATCAGTGAGCGCACTTTACCAAGAGGAGCTTGGTTCTCTCAGATCGGATACCGACCCACTCATCATTGCTAAAGTTCCTACATTCTATAGCATCAAATCAGCATTATACAGGTCTCGTGCGAAAACCATACCGGCTCTTCCGAAAACTCGCTCAGCAATCAGCTTACCTGATAGTTACATGGAAACAACTGCAGGAGATCAGTTTTTACTGTCAGATCCAAGCGACGTCAACTGCCTCATTTTCAGCACAGCGTCAAACTTACACCTCCTCGACGAAGCGACTTCGTTTTTCTGTGATGGGACATTTGAGAAATCACCGAAACTCTTTTATCAGCTGTATACCATCCATGCTTTCGTCGACAATAAGATGTTGCCATTAGTCTATGGCTTGCTGCCTAAAAATGTGCTTTATGCCTTTAAATGTTCATATTATTATATTATACTTGCTCGTTTATTGTTATTTTTAGACAGAGTCAGTCGAAATTCGGGTTTTTAAAAAATATGCTTTATGCCTTTATTATTATATTATACTTGCTCGTTTATTGCGTTGATAAATCAATAAAAAAATTACATTACATTCAGTCGAAATTCGGGTTTTTAAAAAATGTGCTTTATGTCTTTAAATGTTCATATTATTATATTATACTTGCTCGTTTATTGCGTTGATAAATCAATAAAAAAATTACATTACATTCAATCAATTCGTCGTTACTTGTGAGTTTCCCTGTGGTACATGGGTTAAATTGATAAAAATTATCTCCCAACATCCAAATTAACAAATTATCGCGGCACTTCTTTGATCTGCGGATTACTGACACCTACCCCATTAGAATCACATCGGCGAAACGGGAAGACCCCAAATCAAGGTCGGTTGTGTTTCATTCGGACTGTTGGTGCCCAGTAATTTGGTATGTGAGAATTAACCCTTCGAACTGGTAAGGTTGACTTTTCCGCCAAGTGCATAATTTCGTCCCATTTTAGTCTAATGATAAAAGGTATATACAAGGGGTATTGATGATAAAAGATCAACGCAAAGCGTGGCATATGCCCCTCCTGCAATACCATGGATAGTATTATGCTCTCAAAAGCGACATGTGCCTGCAGCATTCAGCATTAATATAAACAAGCATGGCAAAAATGATTTCAATCCAAAGTATGATGACAGAGCTAGAGCAGCAAATATGTTGGACGGACACATTTTTCGATCATTTTTCAATAATAATCCCTCAAGTTAAACAAGGAAAATAATTTTGTGTTTACGCGAAGATGTGAATTCTGCTGTAGGATCCGTTTCCCAATGTTGAGGGACAAGCATAGCAAACAATGACCGTACTAGAGCAGCAAATATGTTGGCCGGACACATTTGCGTTACGTACGAACGTACGAACGTACGCAGCTCCCCCCTAGATACCCCCTCAGACCAAGTCAGGGCATAATAATAACTGCAGTTTGGAGCCAGGCGACTGCAGCTTGCAGTTATTATTTTTTCTTCCCCACTGCATGTTTAACATACGTGTGTCCCGGGTGAGATAGCAAGGGGAGACAGATGTATCCCACCCCACCCACGTGACGTTATACATTTATAACGTTATTATGACGTCATATTGTATCAGTTTCTTGCTAGCAACTTATTCATATTGACGTCATCGGAATGCAGTGTGATCAAAGTTCGATGCTCTAAAACTCTTCAACCCTCAAGCTGCCACCGTTCCTAATCGATTTCGTGGTATATACATAACTTGCGCATGCTCTTTCCAATGGCGTCATCAGTTTCTCAAAACAACGAATACAAAATGAGTTGATTGAATCAGCACGTGACTCCCGATTACCTCTGGCTAACGTAATCGCTGCATGGTGGAGGGAGAAAAATCATCCTCCACGAATCTGAAGTCGGGAATGGGGAAATCTCACCCTCGGCAAGCCTCGGATCTGGTTCAAATATCTTGCCCCTCGGGTGAGATTTCTCCATCCCACCTCCAGACTCATCGGGGATCATAATAATCCTCCTGCATATTGATATTGGACTGACCCTTCTCATTGTAACTGTGCACAAATGTGATACCATTCCACAGACTGCAGTTATTATTTCATCCTACCTTTATAATGATATTGGACTGGCCCATCTCATAGTAACTAAGCACAAAGGTGATATCATTCCACAGACTGCAGTAATTATTTCATCCTACCTCTATAGATATTGGACTGACCCATCTCATAGTAACTGTGCACAAAGGCGATATCATTCCACAGACTGCAGTTATTATTTCATCCTACGTTTATAATGATATTGGACTGGCCCATCTTACTATAAGTGTGCATAGAGGTGAATCCGTTCCACAGACTGGAGTTATTATTTTATCCTCCCTGTATACAGATATTGTACTGACCCATCTCAAAGTAACTGTGCACAGAGGTGATACCATTCCACAGACTGCTGTTATTATTTCATCCTACCTTTATAATGATATTGGACTGACCCATCTCATAGTAACTAAGCACAAAGGTGATATCATTCCACAGACTGCAGTAATTATTTCATCCTACCTTTATAGATATTGGACTGACCCATCTCAAAGTAACTATGCACAAAGGTGCTACCATTCCGCAAACTGCAGTTATTATTTCATCCTCCCTATATAATGATATTGGATTGACCCATCTCATAGTAACTGTGCACAGAGGTGATATCATTCCACAGACTGCAGTTATTATTTCATCCTCCCTGTATAATGATATTGGACTGACCCATCTCATAGTAACTGTGCATGAAGGTGATATCATTCCACAGACTGCAGTTATTATTTCATCCTACGTTTATAATCATATTGGACTGGCCCATCTTACTATAAGTATGCACAGAGGTGAATCCGTTCCACAGACTGGAGTTATTATTTTATCCTCCCTGTACACAGATATTGGACTGAGCCATCTCAAAGTATGTGTACAAAAAGAAGAAGTATGAATTATTTTTTTTTACCATAATCCTGACCAACTAATATTCCAATCTACATCACCAAGGCACGCCTTAGACGAAGGCAAGCCTTGATAACGTAGTTGGAATATTGGTCAGTCGGTATTTGGGTCATCGCGGATGAACACCCGCCACACCCGGCCATCTCAGCCTTGCCGCTGGTCCCTGAGTATCTGCCCCATTTCCAGATGTATCCATGGGCAGGATCTGTCCATGGATATATCGGAAAATGGAGCAGATACTCAGGGACCAGCGGTCATCTTAGCGATGTCGCTTGTTCCCCAATGAAAGTCATCTTAGCGATGTCGCTTGTTCCCGAGTACATGCTCCGTTTCCCGAGGTATCCATAGGCAGGATCTACGAGTAGCCAACCTTAAGTTCCAAAAACAAAATCGTCACAGCGACGCCGCTGGTCCCTGAGTACATGCTCGGTTTCCCGGGGTAGCCATAGGCAATGCGTAGAAAACCTTAAATTCCAAACAAAGTCATCTTGGCGATGCCGATTGTTCCCGTATAGAAGCCCCGTGTCCCGGGGGGCCTGCACATAGCCAACCTAAAGTTCCAAGCAAATATCCTCAGATTTGCATCCGTTGATATATCATGACTTTTAAGGTTTAATGAAAACAATATTCAGATAAGATGCAACTTATTAGACAAATTTCGCGTAATGGAAGACGACTGAGAAAAATTACGAATGGTTTAAAGACTGCCTTTGCGGTCCAGAATACGGACCAGAATTTAAAAACCATAGGGTTACTCAGTGAAATTGTTCCGGTCCAGGACACGACCAGAATTTAAAAATCAGAAGGTTACTCAGTGAAATTGTTCCGGTCCAGGATACGACCAGAATTTAAAAATCAGAAGGTTACTCAGTGAACTTGTTCTGGTCCAGGATACGACCAGAATTTAAAAACCATAAGGTTTCTCGGTGAATTGTTCCGGTCCAGGATACGGACCAGAATTTAAAAACCAGAAGGTTACTCAGTGATATTGTTCTGGTCCAGGATACGGACCAGAATTTAAAAACCATAAGGTTTCTCAGTGAATTGTTCCGGTCCAGGATACGGACCAGAATTTAAAAACCAGAAGGTTACTCAGTGACATTGTTCCGGTCCAGGATACGACCAGAATTTAAAAATCAGAATGTTACTCGGTGACATTGTTCTGGTCCAGGATACGACCAGAATTTAAAAATCAGAATGTTACTCAGTGAAATTGTGTGGTAGACCAATTAAGATTGGTTCTAAACGGTCACGGAATATACCAATACAGGATTCAACTGAAATAGAATGTACCATTATAGAATTCTCTGAACTGATATGGAATGCACCATTATAGCATTCTCTGAACAGACAGGGAATGTACCATTATAGGATTCTCTGAACTGACATGGAATGTACCATTATAGGATTCTCTGAACCGACATGGAATGTACCATTATAAGATTCTCTGAACTGACAAGGAATTTACCATTATAGAATTTTCTGAACCGACATGGAATGTATCATTATAGGATTCTCTGAACCGACATAGAATGCACATGTACCATTATAGGATTCTCTGAACTGACATAGAATGTACCATTATAGTATTCTCTGAACTGACGAGGAATGCACCATTATAGGATTCTCTGAACAGATATGGAATATACCATTATAGGATTATCTGAACCGACATGGAATGGACCACTATGGGATTCTCTGAACGGACATGGAATGTACCATTATAGGATTCTCTGAACAGACAAGGAATGTACCATTATAGGATTCTCTGAACTGACATGGAATGTATTATTATAGGATTTTCTGAACTGAAATGGAGTGCACCATTATAGGATTCTCTGAACTGACATGGAATGTACCATTATAGGGTTCTCTGAACTGACATGGAATGTACCATTATAAGAGAATCTGACATGGAATGTGCCATTATAGGATTCTCTGAACTGACATGGAATGTACCATTATTGGATTCTCTGAACCGACATGGAATGTACCATTATAGGATTCTCTGAACTGACATGGAATGTACCATTATAGGAATTTCTGAACTGACATGGAATGTACCATAATAGGATTCTTTGAACCGACATGGAATGTACCATTACATGATTCAAAGGGTCGTAGATTCGTCGGACGGTCAAAAAACACCCTTTCGCAGAACTGATGAGTACGAGTCTGTGTTTCGTTGTTCTCGTGTTGCACGGTGACGAATGATCTGGTTGTCCAGTGAAAGATTGAAATTTTAGGCCACTTGGCGAATCAAGTTTAACTGGTTGGTGCTAGAAACCAATATCAGGGTTCTCAAAACTAGAGGCTCAATAGAGTCTGTAATCGCTCACCTGGAACTACATATAAAAATGTGATTTCCCATAGGATTCCCATTGTAACTATGAGCTGCAATTGTGGCCATGTTTTGCAACATAACATCAACATTACATGAGGATCATTGGTAGAAGGTGTCCCAGTCTTGAATCAAGTGAAGTTTCAAAACAGCTGAATCTATCAAACAGAATCACAGAACGTCTCTGGTGGCAATATTTTCCAACCAACGGGAACAAAAAGAGGATCGTTTGTGGAGGGCTTCCTATAGACCATTCCTATCAAGTTTTGGTTGACTTCGGTTCAGTAATTCCACAGAGAAGATGACAATGGGATTTTCCTTAGGGTTTTCTATAGTAACAATAAAACCACAATTGTGGCCATGTTTGCATAACGATCATCATTAAATAAGAAACGTTCGTAGCGGGTGTCCCAGTCATCAACCATGCAAAGTTTCAAAACATTTGGCCCAGTGGTTTCAGAGGGAGAAGAGTTTTCAAAATTGACCAATCAGAATCGAAGAATGCTTCTGGCGGCCATGTTTTTCATCCAATAGGAATAAAATGAGTAATCGTTGTAGAGAACCTCTCATAAACCATGCCTGCCAAGCTTGGTTCACATTGGCTCAGTACTTTCAGAGAAGATGATGAAAATGTGATTTCCTATAGGTTTTTTTTCTGGTAACTATAAGCCACAATTGCAGCCTTAATTGCAACCCGATGAAGATTAAATGAGGGGTCATTGGTAGAGGGTGTTACAGTTATCAGTCACCTGAAGTTTCAAAATATTTGTCCTTGTAGTTTCAAAGAAGATTTCTTGTAAATTCACACATTTATGAATTATGTTTCAACAAACAAATCAGAAAAAGAAGGTTAAATATTTTGGAAATTACAATTTTTCAGACAATATTCTCTTCTCAGATAGCTTTGGATAGGTAAAAGGTCACAGAAAACACATTTTACTCCAGTTTTGGTACATCTTAAATACTACTACTGGGAAAACAAAATAAACAAAACTTCCATGCTTTCCGAACACCTGTCATCAATCAGTATTTCAGATAAGTAACTTGAGAGTAAAAAATGTATTAACATAATTACAGCTTGCGCTTGTTTACAGTAGTAGTCAAAATAAGTTGATAATCCTATAAACTATGTATCTTTCTCTTCCTACACTGATAAGGCCAGAAGCTGACATCATTTTCTGGGAAGCTCTCACTGATAGCTTTCCAGAAAATGTCAGATTCTGATACTGTCAGTGCAGGAACAGTAGTTTACTTAGTTTTTTGCAGTTATGCTACAACTTATTTTGACTTGTACTGTATACACAATATTTTGTGTTTTTTTCCAGCTCTCAGTGGAGAAAAACTGGAACCAACACTTACCAGATTCTCAAAAAACAAGTATTTTACTGACCGTACCGATCTTCATGCAGATTGGGTTAAGCATTAGAATATAGCCTCTGGCGCCACATATTTCCATCCTCTCATAGACCATTCCTGCCAGGTTTGGTTCATGTCAGCTCAGTAGTTCCAGAGAAGATGAAAATGTGATTTCCCATAGGATTTCTATAGTAACTATAACCCGCAATTGAAGCCATATTTGCAACCCGATCAACATTAAATGGGGATCTTTGGTAGAGGGGGGCTCCAGTCATCAACCATGCAAAGTTTCAAAACATTTGGCCCTGTGGTTTCAGAGGAAAAGATTTTTCAAAATCCACCAATCAGAATCAAAGAATGCCTCTGGCGGCCATGTTTTCAAACCCATGGGATTAAAATGAGGATCGCTTGTAGAGGACATCCCATAGACTATCCTGCCAGGTTTGGTTCATGTCAGCTCTAATTCCAGAAAAGATGATGAAAATGTGACTTCTCATAGGGTTTCTACATTAACTATAAGCCGCAATGCCGGCCATGTTTGTGACCCAATCAACATTAAATGAGGATCGTTGGTAGAGGGGGCCGCAGTCATCATTTATGTGAGGTTTGAAAACATTTGACCTGGCTGAATCAAAGAATTCCTCTGGAAGCCGTGTTTTTCATCCGACGGGAACAAAATAAGGATTGTTTGTAGAGGACCTCCCAAAGACCATTCCTAACACGTTTGGTGCACACCGGCTCAGCGGTTACAGAGAAGAAGATGAAAATGTGAAAAGTTTACGGACGCCGGACGATGGACGGATGTCGGACTACGGACGACGACGAACGCCAAGTGATGAGAAAAGCTTACATGGGCTTTTAGGCCAGGTGTGCTAAAAATGGGGATTCCAGCGCAAAAGCCAATTTTTTTCTTTCTCATGTGTCATATTCATTCAAATGCTAATGATATTTTGTTTATATAAATTTGTTTTATTACAAATTATTGGAGAGTGCCAGTGGGCACTCTCCAATAATTTGTAATATAACAAATATTGAATAATAAATTCAGACCACCCAAAATAATATAGCACTCAACCAGTTAAGGACATAGTTAGAGTGCCCCCACCCATACCCCCCTCCCCCCCCCCCCCCCGCCCATTAGATGATATATCTGGTGTTTTAAAAAGAAATCGTATTCAAAAGGGAAAACGGCAGCTGATGGGAAGAACACGAATTCCAGTGACGTAGAACACTATTTGTAATTCTCAACAGTCGTCGTTCGTAGTGCGAAAGGTCTCTACTGTTGATTTTAAGTTGCCTGTCAGTCTATTTACTCAAACCATATAGAAATGCCAATTACACTAACAGATGTTAAGCTTTATGTATCAGTTCCATGTTACTAACCGATAAATAAATCACATGTACGTAGGTGTCTGATAAAACATTAATTATATTTCTTACTTAATTACCCCAAAAATAGGGTAAATAAACAACAAGTGTTATATGGTCACTCCCTTCGACGCAGTTGTAATGTGAGAGCGGCTAATTCTAGTGGCGGCCTGCAGTCGGCGGTCTTTTTCAGTTTGTATCGAAAATCTACATCTGATTCTCTGCGGGATTAAAACGTGTGCTGTAAACATAATTAGACTAATGCATCACCCATCATGCACTGAACGTCCTCACAGAGAATCTACGTATGATTCTCTGCAGGATTAAAACTTTTGTTGTAAACAAAAGTAGACTGAAGTATCAGCCATTACGCACTGAATGTCCTCACATATTTACTGCTGGAGAATATGTTCATTTCGTTTTTCTTATAATATGTGAAAAAAAAATAGTTTTCAGTTTCGTTAAAAAAAAGAAAGTTTTCATTTTTGCAAATCAAAACACTCGAAAGGGAAGTGATACATTGTACATACCATGGGGAATTTACGGCTATTTTACAATGGCCGTAACGAACATACATATGGACAGATGAACAAATTTGCAGATATAGTGAAACGTTCACCTCAGGTGCGCACTGCGTACAGCCTGTTTGACTTGCCTCAATTACGATGTAATATTCTAAAATGCATAAACTGGAGCATGGCGATTATTCTAATTCATTTCAAGCTACTCTCATTTTAATACCGCCCTTCCTGCATTATGGCTTTTGTTTGTTCGCCTAGGCACGGAAATAATCAATTGGACGATTGCGCATTCAGGCTTTAGCAACGAAATGGTCAGTTGGACAGTTGTGCATTCAGGCTTTAACACTCAAATGGCCAATTGGACAATTGTGCATTCCGGCTTTAACACTGAAATGGTTAATTGGACAATTGTGCATCCGTGCTTGTTTGAACAAGCAATTATCCATCAGACTACAGGGACTTGGAATGTAAACACGACTTTTTTTATATTCCGGGTTCCGGTAATCTGATGGTAGTCCATTTTCTAAATTTGATTGCGTAAAGTGAACACTGCACTGTACAATATTTCCACCATGGCCATTTAACAATCAACACTACTTTTTTACTGACAGAACAGACTTAAATAAATCCCTGTCACCGTTATAGTTATCCGACAAGTAGACTTTGTGTCCCAACCACAAGAGTGTAAATACCCGCGCCTGTGCGCGCGCTCGTATGTATGTGTGTACTGAGTATGTGGGGGTGGGGGGGGGGGATGCCAGTGTTCATTCATAATTATTATGTTCGGTCCTCAGTGTCCCTATAGCCTTTAATTAATGCTCGGCCGTGTACAAAAAAAATATGTTAAGAGTATGTGTGTGGGAAACTTAACCCCCTGCAAACTGATGTCAAAATCTCAAAATTTCAGGCTGCTAATTTTTCCCATAATGCAACTAGAAATTTAATCAATTCAGTCTTGTTTGACAGAGTTCATTGAACTCTGTCAAACAAGACTGAATTGATTTAATTTCTAGTTGCATTATGGGAATAATGGCTACTTGTAATATTGGTATTTTGACATCAGTGTGAGGGGGTTAAGAGAAAGTAAAATGAAAATAGTCTATACAGCCTGGAACGTCCAGGGTCTCGTACATAAGCTAGATGGCCCTGAATTCATCTCCCTGTTAAACAAGTATGAATTTATATGTTTGTCGGAATCTTGGCATTGTAAAACAACTGGCATCACGTTGCCGGGTTATACATGTCTAGTTATGCGACGTAACAGCACCAAGTCTAACCGAGGCGGTGTTGTTGTGTTTTACTATCTTGATAAATATAAACCATTCTTTCGAAAATCTGATTCCATCGATGAACTATTGTTGTGGGAAGAATTTGATGGAGAAATATTTAATATGAATGCAACAGTTGTTTTTGTCTCAGTTTATATTCCTCCATCTAATTCAACAGTTTGGCAATCACGAGAAAAACTGGATTCTGTGTACGGAAACCTCGAGCGAAAACTTAAGCAGTGTGGGGAAAACGATCTAATCATTGTGGGATGAGATTGAAATTCACGCACTGGAGAACTACCGGATTATATTACACATGACAGCGACAAGTACCTCCCCCTCCCCGACTCTTGTACAATTGACCAATGTGAAAAACGTCAAAGCCTAGATAAACGAACAAACGCGTATGGGCAACAACTCCTTGCCATGTGCCACATGCACTAAGCAGGTATTTGGGCTACCGTAGCGAGCCCAAATATATACCTAGGGATCTCATTTGAACAAACTTGAATCTGACCCCTCTGGAGATGTTGCATACCAAATATGAAAGCATTCTGCCTGGTGGATCTGAAGAAAAGGATTTTTAAAAATTATCCCCGATATTGAACAAAGTTAAAATTTGGACTGTCGTAGATTCTATACCTCAAAAGGAAGCTCTATAGCAAATATCAAGTCACTGTACACACTGGTTCACGAGAAGAAGATTTTAAAAAATATTTTTGGAGCATTTTCCCCCACTCCCTACCTATGGGGCTGAGCATGTTGAGTTGAACAAGAAATGCAATGCCCCTTCGGGACCACCACTCACACAAACTTTCAATTGAATTGGCCCAGTGGCTTTGGAGAAGACCAAAACACGGTGTTGACGGACGATGGACGACGGACGGACGATGGACGGACGGACGATGGACGGAGAGCGACGAGATTAGCTCAGCTTGACTTTGTCAAGCTGAGCTAAAAATCTTTGGAACTCCCTGCTACAGACCTGCAGTCTTGAGAGGGTTAAATTAAAGACATGCACACAGGAATCAGATAAATGTTTTCCAGCATAGAAAGGGTTCATTCAACATGAAATCAGTAGAGAAAGTGTCCATCATGAGAGAAAAAAATCTTTGGAAAAAACACACTGAAGTCATGAGAGCGTTAAATTAAAGATATTCAGACAGGAATCAGATCAATTTTTTCCAAGGAACCAGAAAAAAATACATCTACAGTGTTGAAAGGGTTTTTTGTTTGCTCATGGCATCAATAAAAATCTTTGGAACCCACACTGCTGTCTTGAGAGGGTTAAATTAAAGACATGCATACAGGTATCAGATGTTTTCCATCATTGAAAATGGTTCATTCAACATAAATAAAAATCTTTCTAAAACAAACACAAGTCCCTCAGAATTGACAGATTGGAACAGATTGCAAAACAAGATAAAATGTTCATAACAGAATTTTTGTTAATTTAAGAATATGTCAATCAAATCCTCCTGGATAAAACTACTGTAAAAATGCTGACTCATCATTTTTTCAATAAGCAATACCAGGCACCCTGATTGAACTGGTGGCATTTTTTTTAACAAATCCCTTCTTCCGGTCCTAAGGATGTTTCATACCAAATACCAGTTCTCTGTTCCTTCTGGTTTGGGATATATGGGCTTTTAAATTTTTTTTCTGTTTTTAGCCCCAGGGGTTGTCACGGGGCTGTGATTTTTTTTTTAGGCATCAATCAATTACTTAGGACCCACTTAAACTACATGCCAAATTTGGTTGAAGTTGGCCTACCGGTTCTTGAAATAGAAATTTGGGGTGGAGCTGAAAATCTTACCCCTCCCATGACAAAGCCAAATATTGCTTCACGAACTTTGTTTGAACAAACTTGATTCTACACCTCAAAAGCAAGCTCCATAGTAAATATCAAGTCATTGTACAAACTGGTTCATGAGAAGAAGATTTTTAAAATATTTTGGAGCATTTTCCCCCACTCCCTCCCTAGGGGGCTGAGCATGCTGAGTTGAACAAAAATGCAATGCTCCTTCGGGACCATCACTCACACAAACTTTGGAGGAGAAGACCAAAACATGGTGTTGACGGACGACGGACGGAGAGCGATGAGATTAGCTCAGCTTGACTTTGTCAAGATGAGCTAAAAAGGGACCGTCACGATCCAGCCAATTATAGATCTATTGCTGTGTATAGCGCGTTAGGCAAATTATTCAATAAGGTGATAAACGAGAGGTTTAATGCCTTCCTAGAAGACAACAATTTTATAAGCGAGAACAAATACGGATTCAGGGCGGGACGAAGTGTAATTGATAGTGCTTTTATTCTTAAAACGATCATCAACAGATACAAGGTATTAAAAAATCCGTTGTATGCGGTGTTTATTGGTTTTAAGAAGGCATTCGACAAAGTAAATAGGCCCCGTCTGTTCGAAAAAGTGGAACGTTTAGGTGTGTGCAATGTATGTACCAGTCAAGTTATTATCACGTAAAAACCACCCGGGGTATAGGACCACCCGGGGTATAGGACCACCCCGGTCATCGACCACCGGTGTAAGGCAAGGCTGTGTTGTCTCGCTGACACTTTTTTAAAATTTTCATTGATGACTTGGGCTTATGCTTTAATGACGACTGCTCCCCTATCATCATTAATGGTTCACCACTAAATCATCTTTTGTTTGCCGATGACTTAGCCCTTTTTCGGACACTCAGCGTGGACTCCAAAACGCACTAAACAAATTAACCGAACATTGCAATAAAAATAAACTTATCGAAAATGTTGATAAAACAAAGGTCATCCTATTCAATTCTCGAAAAAAGACTAATCTTCCTAAATTCCAGATCGACATACAAACAATCGACTATACTTCCGAATTTTCGTACCTTGGACTTGTTTTCTCATCCAATGATAAATTTCAAATTGACCAAAGGGATCTTAGGCTGAAGGGTGAAAGGTCTTACATAGCTTATTTAATACCTTTCAGAAGAAATGGTCGCCCTCTATTGGCATCTTGTTAAAATTGTTCGATTCTCTATCTAATAAAACCCATCCTAATGTATGGAAGTGAACTCTGGGCTTCTGAGATAAATTAAATCAATTTTGATACCACCCCACGTGAACGTGTACAACTTCAATTCTACGAGTCTATACTTGGCGTAAACAGTAAATCATCCAATCACGCAGTTAGAGCTGAACTTGGACAACATCCATTGTATATTGACGCAAAGATGCAACTTATAAAATTTATGTCAAAATTATTTCAATCTCCGTCATCTAAATTATTATTGGATGCTCGGTTAGAAGCCGAAATATATTTACAGCCAGATTCTATGTGGCTGAAATATAGGGAAGTTCTTGTTAATAACAACCCACTACTCCATCTACATGACTTTAATAAAGTTAAAGAGAAACTACAAAACCTTTACCGCGACGCCTTTTATAATAATACCCATGATGATAATAAGAAAAAGGGATTAAATAAACTGAGAACGTATAGACAATTCAAGAAAGCTTACACCCTAGAAACGTACTTGACAAACACCGCATCGCCCGAAACAACAATTATGTTTACTCGATTATGTATCTGTAATCATTGTCTAATGGTCGAAAAGTCCTGTCACGAATTGTGCGCTTATCTAGGCTTAATTGCGCGTAGGAATTGCGCGCAATTGCTATATCGAATGGCATCCAAAGCACGGCAGGTTCTCGTGGTTACCCATAGCAAACACGGGCAATGTTTCTGCCAATGGACCTCCGGGTTACCCGGAGGTCCATTGGTTGAAACATTGCTGGTGCACAGGCCAAATGTACAGAATTTGATAGCCTTACTATGGTCATAACGCGCGAATAAACGCGCAGATCGACGTGCTATTTGTGCGCATTTCATGACAGGACTTCTAGTTTTAACTGTACAACCTTCGACTTCCGAAGACGAAAGATTTTGCAGTTCATGTGACTCGGGAGCGGTAGAAATTGAACTGCATTTCGTGATGGAATGTGCACAATATGGGTTTATCCGAAATAGCGTTTTTCACAGATTAGAGCTTGAAAATCAGAACTTCTCTGTGATGAACGCAGAGGAAACATTCATATTCTTGATGGAAAATGGTGATCCCAAGCTGTGTAACATCATCTGTAATATGATACTGCTCTTCTTTCGAACTGAAGCTCCACCAGTAGTGATGGTTGCCGGTAACTGCAAATTCTGTATACTACGATAACAGTTAATACTATCATTTCGTATCAAAACATATCTATGTATTATCTTTACGTTTATTGTTATTGTCATGTATAACATGCAATCTGCCTGTCCTTGGTGTTTTTGCCTGCCCTGTGTGTTTTTGCCTATCCTTGGTGTTTTTGCCTGTCCTTTGTGTTTTTGCTGAATAAACTTATCTTATCTCTTTTCGCGAATATGTTGGAATTTTTTTATTTTTCGTTTCTTGTTTGCTACTGAAACCATGACATTTTGTAAATAGCGCGTGTATGTGATAAATAGACGATCTTTAAAGAATACCAAGTTTCTAGCAAAAATTACCAAAGACTTCAGTAAATTTGGTCTCATATCAAATTGATTGAATTGTTTTCGAAATTTTATAAGATACTTCCTTGACCAAAGGTTTGGCATGGTCCAGTGGGGATCAATTAAAAGTTTGACATGGTCCAGTGGGGATCAATTAAAAGTTTGACATGGTCCAGTGGGGATCAATTAAAAGTTTGACATGGTCCAGTGGGGATCAATTAAAAGTTTGACATGGTCCAGTGGGGATCAATTAAAGTTTGACATGGTCCAGTGGGGATCAATTAAAAGTTTGACATGGTCCAGTGGGGATCAATTAAAAGTTTGACATGGTCCAGTGGGGATCAATTAAAAGTTTGACATGGTCCAGTGGGGGTCATTTCTATAAAACTTTTACAATTGTATTTTCCAGTAGTGTATTTTTTACTTGTGAAAATAAATGACAAGTTGTAACCATTGAACCACCGCACTATTACCGGTTGGTAGTTGTAACCATTGAACCACCGCACTATTACCGGTTGGTAGTTGTAACCATTGAACCACCGCACTATTACCGGTTGGTAAATTTCTACGTCTTCTGAAATGCTAAATGATTAATTTCAACCATGTCGTCTTCTGAATTCCAATGTGTTCTATGTGCCAATAGGCTGCCAGTAGACACACCAGTAGGCACGCCAGTAGACACGCCAGTAGGCTGCCAGTAGGCACATAGAACACATTGGAACTGAAGAGATGTAGGAGAAAAAATACAGTTCTGGAAACAACAATTGTAAAAGTTTTATAGGATTGGCCCCAGGTCTAGTTTACTGTCCGAATTTCGTAAATTCTACTTTTCCCTGAGGAAGAGTTGAAAATTTCATACATAAATTCCATTCACTTGACCCAAAGCCTGACAAAAAGATGTCTCTAAACAGCTGGGGGGACCATTACTCTACGTTGGGAAATCCTACATTTGACAATTCATTCCAATTAAATGTTATTAATCGTCTTCAGCAATTGGAACAAACAGCTAATTATAACCAATTCCTAGATTTTAATATCTCCGAATGTGATGTTCGTAGTTTTATCAGTAGACTTAAATCTGATAAATCTTCGGGTTTAGACCAGGTAAAAAATGAAATGCTGTTAAAGCGATTATTTCTCCCGACCTGACCAAGCTTTTTAATCTGATTCTACACCATGGAACTTTTCCTGCAAAATGGTCGAAGGGATACATTGTTTCTATTCCAAAAGTTGCGAATGCAGATCTGCCTGATCCGTTCCGAGGAATTACAATCACCAGTAACATCGGCTAATTATATACTAGTGTTCTCACAGAAAGGCTTTCTAGATATCGGGGGGGGGGGGGGGGGGGCAAAGGGTCACCAAACATATACCAAGCTGGTTTTAGGAAAGGATATAAAACGTCAGATCACATTGTTGCAATCAAGTGTCTAGTTCATAAGGCCTTTAAACAGAATAAAATCTATATCCATGTTTTGTGGGTTTTAATAAAGCGTTCGATAGGGTTTGAAGGGAAGGTATGTTCCTCAAGCTCCTTGAAAAAGGTGTTAGTGGAAATTGTTATAGGTTCATCAAGGCGATATTTACCTACAATAGGTCATGTGTAAAGACTGGAAACAATTTATTGAAACCATTTTGCAATGCGATGGGCGTGATGCAAGGGAATAATTTAAGTCCACTTTTGTTTAATTTATTTATTGGTGATATTCCAGAACATATAAGTAAAGATGACAACACTTTTCCTTCTATAGGGGATGTTAAAGTACCACGTTTGTAATATGCAGATGATCTGGTGTTATTTTCCAATACAGAGGTTGGACTGCAGAAGTCAATTGGCGCGTTGTCTAACTTCTGTAATAAATGAAGACTAACAGTAAGTCAAACAAAAACGAAAGTGTTAATATTTAACAAAACGGGTAGGAAGATCACAGGTCATTTCTCCTGTGGGGGAATTCAGTTAGAAAACGCAGCCTCCTACACCTATTTGAAAATTGTCTTGCCAGCCTCAGGAATTCACTACAACGCTATTTATAACCTGTGGGCAAGGGCGCTCAAAGCTTATTTTAAATTGCAGAAATTATTTGCGTCAATATCTCATGAAAATATACAAATACGAGAAAAGTCATTTGACTCCATGGTACGTCCTATTCTACTATATGGGTGCGAGGCTTGGTGAGATTACTGGATCCGAAGTAGCCATAAACACATTGAGTCAATTCATATTCTACTATATGGCTGCGAGGCTTGGGGAGATTACTCTATCCGAAGTAGCCATAAACACATTGAGTCAATTCATATTCTACTATATGGCTGCGAGGCTTGGGGAGATTACTCTATCCGAAGTAGCCATAAACACACTGAGTCAATTCAACTCAAATTCTGTAAACATATTCTCCAGGTTCATTCCAAATCTTCAAACGATGCGGTTTTGGCAGAGTTGGGGAGGTTTCATTGTCTGTTGATATAAAGACCCCGTTAGTTAACAACTGGCTACATGCTAAGATTAATGAGACTAATCCTTTGCTGACAATTGCCTACACTGAGTTATAGGCTGAGAATCACCCATCCATGAAAATGATAGAAAATATATTATCGGATAGCGGGTTTTGCTATACGTGATTTGCCTCCACCTCAGTTTAGTAAAATTTTGAAAAGACGCCTTCCAGACATGTATGGCCAATTAATGTCAATGGAAATATGAGAAAGCTTGCGCAACCAAATTTTCAAACCGCAAATTGGGGTTCTATTATTCTGTAAAACACGTCAATGCCCGGGAAACATATATTGAAATGCTCCCAGCTGAACAAAGAAAGTTTGTAACAAAATTTAGAATAGGGACACATCAACTAGAGATTGAGTGAGGCCGCTCTCATAAGCCTTCCCAGTGCCGCGAGAAGAGAGATACAGCAGACAATGCAATTTGAACAAAGTGGAGGATGAAATCCATGCATTGTTCTACTGTTCTAGCTTTTCCAATCAGCGTGATAGTCTTATGCTAGTAGCTTGTGACAAGCTTACAAACTTTTATCATCTTCCACAATCTGATCAATTAAGCTTCCTGTTCTCCTCCACCGATCGAGATATAATATTAGCACTTGGCACCTATTTGACAGATGTATCGCAACAACGAATTTGTCCATAATCCCCTTCTTGTTAGTAGCTACAGTTAAAATTAGAAGTCTTGTCATGAAATGTGAACAAATAGCACGTCGATCTGCTCGTTAATCAACGCGTTATGACCATAGTAAGGCTATTAAATTTTGTATATATTGTCTGTGCACAAGCAATGTTTCAGCCAATGGACCTCCGGGTAACCCGGAGGTCCATTGGCAGAAACATTGCCTGTGTTTGCTATGAGTAAACAGGAGACCCTGCCGTGCTTGGGATGCCATTCGATATGTCAATTGTGCGCAATTCCAACGCGCAATTAAGCCTAGATAAGCGCACAGTTCGTGACAGGACTTCTAGTTTTAACTGTTGCTACATGTACTTGACCAGCCACATGTGTTTTTAATCAACATTTAAATAGTTATTATTTATTTATTTATTATGTTGTAGGTAATAAACATCCGGGTACTTCATGCTACATCCGGGTACTTCTGTTGGGATAGTAGATAAAAAACAAACAACAATATATATATAACATTTCATTTTTATTCAAGTATACAATTCAATGTCTCAAGCAAGGAATTACAAAAACAGTTGGAATATAAGAGTCCCAAAAACGGACTTCACGATCTCGCCCGAAGCCCGCCCACCCGCCCGCCCGCCCGCCCGCCCGCCAGCCCGAAGCCCGCCCGCCCGCCCGCCCGCCCGCCCGCACGCACGCACGCACGCACGCACGCACGCACGCACGCACGCTCGCACGCACGCACGCACACACGCACGCACGCACGCACGCACGCACGCACGCACGCACGCACGCACAAACACCCTCACAAACACAAACACACACACACACACATACACACACACACACACAAATACTGGTTTTCCCTACATTGTGATGTATCTGTTTCATACCAGCTAAGCGAGGTAATCGCTTTCTAAGGCTCCCAGAAAGGAGATATTTCGTATTTTATCATGTCATAACATGGACTATCGAAGGACCGTCCACGTTTTTGTCTAGCATGAAGGGCTAAGTGTTAGGCATGCTACATACATACCGAGGCACAGCCTTATATAGCAGTGTCTTTCCGAGGTATATAATAAGGTAATGTTGTTCCAAGGTAGTGTTCCTTTGATGGTAATGTCTTTCCCAGGTAGTGTCCCTTTTTTATTCATTTCGTGAAGCGTACGGTCATTCGTTGAAGATAATTAATATTCAACTAGCATACGCATGCATCAGCTGCAAAAATTAGTCAGGTCGGATTTCTGCTTACGGAGTGCGTTACACACAGATGCACACTCACAAATTCCGTACTGAAGAAGCGAGGTACTTCTCAAATTATGCTTATAGGATCCAGCACTGAAAGTGGAGTAACTTAGTGAGGTTGACTTACCGAGGTAAAAATTTACCTCGATATTTTTGTGTACCTCGGTACGTGACTGTGTACTTCTATAATTTAGCTCGGTAGGTGGGTTAAACCAACGCAACTACACACACACTCGCGCGAACAACACACATACACTCACACACTCCTGTACTGCATGCTTATGTATGAACACACCCTCGTAGGCATAAAAACAACGCGGACACGACGTGGTAATGAAGCTAACGCCTACACATGAGTATAAGATAGATTGCTGGCACATGGAGCGAGGGAAAGGTTTCAGTATGGTTGAGAATGTTACGAGGGGTGCCGTAAAAGAAAAACGATCGTCTCGATTATAAGAATTTCTCCAGCCGTTTCTCCCTGCCTTAAGGGGTCGTCCAACCTAACTTTGGTCAATTTGTTGACATTTCTCCCAATGCCTCAGAAACAGATAAGAGAAGTAAGGCAAATTATATATCAAAATAATGAGTAAAGTGCATAGAAAAGGTACATATAATTTTTTCAGGAAAAAAAGTGAATTTTATGATTTTGAAGAAGATTAATTTGCCAATGGCATAAGTAACGAACCGGTAAAACCACAAAATAATCGGTAATTCGAAAGCCTTGTCCTCAATATAACACAAACTCGGAGAAAGCATTTTTTGACACACACTCTGGTTTGCTTTGATGTTTGAATGTAATAACACCAACACAAATTTTGGATGTTCCGGATGTGGCCATGTTTCAATGATGTTTATTCCGGTCATGTGATTATGATGTGGTTCTTGCAGAAATATTCAGTTTTGGCAGTCGTAAGAATGCAAGGACGTGATCACGCCCTTTATTTGTTCGAGACAATGTATGAGCGGATTTGCAAACAGGTGACAGCAAATACTTGAACTGTTAATGTCATAACTGCAAAATATGGTTCGAAATTCCCTCTCGTGTTTACAGGCCGTCTGAACTTTTTTTGTTGACAAAAAATCTGAATTATTGCGCACTAGAAAGACAACATGAACCACTTGTAAAAAAAATAACGGAGTGTATAAAATCTGTACGATACACATAAAATAAGGCAATATTCATAACAAAGTAAGCAGAATGCTTCAGAAATCACTTTTTCACGAAGTATATTCCAAGTGACCTGGAACTATATTGAGCGTGTTGATTTCCCCCGATGTTGCGAAGTTATTTACTTCCTAGTAACCATGGAATTTGTCGCGGCTGTGTTTGATGTCTGAAAAGGACCGATTGAAGATGGGTTGAAAATGATGCATTCGCGCTTTTAAATAAGGAGCGCTTGGACCATGCTGAGAATTTAGTTTTTTCTTGCAACCAACCATACAAACACAAGCGTCGATCAGTGTCTTTTGTCATCGTTTTACACTGACAAATGTGACAAACCTCCTTCACCGGAGACTATCTCCCAATTTGCAGATAAAAATAAACATAACCGCTGTTAGCGTGACCGTGTGGTCAAAACCGAAACGAATTATCGAATCCACGGTCAAAATTAGCTGCAAATGGCTTTTAAACAAATGAAATACAGGAAATATTCGTAATTTCTTCATTATCCATGCAGAGTTACTTTTTAACCAGACCACATGAGTTCAGTTTCGTTTGACGGCATCAGACTGATGTTGTTTGTGGTAATTCATAGTACGAGAAGGCGAAAGAAGCCAAATACTTCCCATCAATAGCATCATCTATAAATTAATTAAAATTGATCATTCCTTTTATTTTACTGAAATTATGAATTGATAAGGTGGGTGTGTTGCGATCATTATGCCCCAGACCTGGAAGTTGGAAAATCAAAGGTGCATTCTAGACCGTGCAGTGGTGACCTCTGGCGTCTGAGTCTTACCCATTCACCATTACATGTACCGACATTCTCCCTTGTATCTCAACCATTGCTACTCCAATTTGAAGGATATTCGGTGTTGTGATCGAGCATCATGGGGAAACAATGCCTGTGTAGCTGCTGTAGCATGTGTTTCTTCCCACATTTTTTCAGAGTTGTGGTACTTTTTCACTCTTTTGAGTTAGAAAAGTTTGTTTAAAACTAGTTGATTTGTTACAATTTGTTGCAAAGTGCCTGTTGATACCCTCAAATGTATTGCTACAAAATATTTCTGGTGAAGATTTTGTTCCTATTATCAAGCAACAACCTAATGAATATTCTGTATAAAGCCACCAATCTGATGTTTGACACTTTTATCGGAGCTGTTTTGAAGGCTTATGGAACTCAAAATGTTGATTATGGCAGGACTTTTCTATTCTCCCATTAATCGATAAATTAAGTGTTATAGTTGGAAGTAAGAAGTACCAAAGGTCCAGAACTAAAAGTCTGAAGAGAATGTTTTGCAATGTAACATGGTTTTTGCAGATACACTTATTTGGAAGGTTACCTATCCGATAGTGTTTGGAACATGTGTGGCCAGGATCTTCAAAAAAAGAGTTAAACTTTGAGAAAACAAGAGGCCCCACGGAGCCTGAAGCGCTCATCTTGTACAGAACACAATTTAAACAGAGTCCAAGAATGAGTCTACATTAAGCAAGCCATCTCCATAGGCTACACTGTCAATCCTTGAGTCCCTCAGGAGTGACCAAAATAATCCGGGCATCATGCTTTTTCTTCAGTTGTTCACAATGTAAAATGTAGAGCTCCCCTATGAAGGAACTTGATACAACCTAAGGGGATTAATCTTAGTACCTCTAGAGGGTACTGAATACAAAATTTTTAATTCTTCAGCAAACTGGCCAATTCCGGCTCCCATAGAGAGCCCAAATATTAACCCAGGCTCTTGATTTGAACACAGTTAAATCTGATTTCCCTAGAGATGTTGTGTACCGAATATGAAAGCATTCTGACTGTTGGATCTGAAGAAGAGAAATTGTAAAAGAAATTTCTTCGAAGTGCACTAAGTTCACATTTGGGCTACCATAGCGAGTCCAAATATTAACCTATGGATCCGATTTGAACAAACTTGAAGCTGACCCCCCTAGAGATGTTGTATACCAAATGTGAAAGCATTCTGACAAGTGAATCTGAAGAAGAAGATGTTTGAAGAAATTCTCTCATATTGTACTAAGTTAAATTTCATGTTCCCATATGGAGCCCAGATATTAACCTAGGAACTCGAATTGAACAACCTGGAATCTGACCCCCCCCCCCCCCCCCCCCCCCCCCAGAGATGTTGTATACCAAATATAAAAGCATTCCGACTGGTGGATCTGAAGAAGAAGATTTTTAAAGAAATTTCCTCATATTGCACTAAGTAAAAATTTGGGCTACCATAGTGAGCCCAAATATATACCTAGGGATGTGATTTGAACAAACTTGAATCTGACCCCCATAGAGATGTTGCATACCAAATATCAAAGCATTCTGACTGATGGATCTGAAGAAGAGATTTTTTTAAATTACCCTCCATATTGAACAAAGATAAAATTTGGGGGTCCGTAGGAAGCCCAAATATTAACCTAGGGACTTGGTTTAAACAATCTAGAATCTGACCCTCATAACAATGATGCATACCAAATATTAAAAGATTCTGACTGGTGGTTCTGAAGAAGAAGATTTTTAAAGAATATTCCCCATATTACCCTATGTTAAAACTTCGGGCTCCTGTAGAGAGCCCAAATATGAACCAATGAGCTTTATTTCAACAAACTTTTATCTGACCCCCGTATGAATGATGTATACCAAATATCAAAAGATTCTGATTATTGGTTCTGGAGAAAAGATTTTTTAAAATGTTTGCAAATATGCTGACTCAGCATTTTTTCGATGCCCATTACAGAACACCCCATCATAACCGATGGCAATTTTTTTTTACCATTCAATTCTACTGGTCATAAGGATACTTCATACCAAATAAAAGCTCTCTGTTCCACGGGGTTTGGGAAATGTGGGCGTTTGAAAATATTTCTATTTTTAGCTCCCAAGGTTCCCATGGGGATGCGGGAATTTTTTTTTTTTTTTGCATGGGTCAAGTACTTATGACCCAATACTACCACGAACCAAATTTGGTTCATACCGGACCATCGGTTCAGAAAATAGAAATTTTGGGCGGGGCCAAAAATCTTACCCCTCCTATTACAAAGCCAAATATTACTTCATGAACTTCGTTTGAACAAACTTGATTTCATACCTCATATGGAAGCTCCATAGCAAATATCAAGTCATTGTACACACTGGTTCTTGAGAAGAAGATTTTTAAAATATTTTGGACCATTTTCCCCCACTCCCTCCCTATGGGGCTGGGCATGCTGAGTTGAACAAAAATGAAATGCCCCTTTGGGACCATCACTCACACAAACTTTCACTTGAATTGGTCCAGTGGCTTTGGAGAAGAAGACCAAAACATGGTGCTGACGGACGACGGACGACAGACGACAGACGACGGACGACGGACGGAGAGCGATGAGATTAGCTCAGCTTGACTTTGTCAAAATGAGCTAAAAAGGCATATGCCTTGAGTGCCGGGGGTAGAGTCATACAAGGAAGAGAGCACCCCCCCCCCCCCCCCCTGGGAATTTGTTTGTGTCAAATAGAGCTCACTTGTCACCTTTTTGGGATTGCTTTGTGTACTGCGTTCTTGAAAAAAATATGTGAGGCCCTCTGGATGTGCCCTTCTGATCTCAATATGCCAATAAGCCTCCTTGGGGAAAGTACATGTCAAAATGGTTATGTAAGGTTGATTTGATGTGTTTTGAATAACAATGTACTTTTAAGTACATTCGATGGTTTATTGCAGTGACAGGTTACAGTTACTCTTATTTGTTCTCCAACAGATATCATGAGTGTATTGGTGTCCAAGAGTTAAACAAAGCTAATATACTTATTGATAAACCAGACAAATTTAACAATTTAATCACTATCAAATTGGTGCATGGGATAAAAGGGGTTACAGTGCAAGGGGTTTGTAAATATATTTATTCAACTACAATGTATGACTTTGCAGTGCATTCTACATAGGAGAATATCATAGTTTTTTTCCAAACCACCACAGTGATACATACATCTTTATATTGGGAGACACTCTTTTGTCCTTCCATACTTCTGGTGGACTCCTTCAAGTTGACATTTGTTGGACTCCCCAAATCAAAACATAAAGAAAATGTCTGCCTTCAATCAGTGAGCACTCCACTTATAACATTTGGTCTCAATCTTTATTACTTTCATGAGTTAGGAAAAGATTTCTTCGAGTATGTACTTCAATGTTTATAGACTGGAGTTGTTATTTTATTTTGAGGTATTTTATTGTAAAAATTTTGTTCTCTCACTTATGCCATAGCAGACTTTCAGGTGGTGCTATTTACACATGGCAGCAGTTCCATGGCAAATTTCAGTTTCCACGTATTCTATGTTTCATTCCAAGCAGTTTGGTATATAATTCATTGGGGTTATTCATTTTGAGCCTTTTTAGACTTGAAAGAAATTTACATGAAATTTGACGACCAAAGTTAGGTTGGACGTCCCCTTAACTGGTTGAGTGGGAGCGCGGTGGCTCAGTTGGTAGAGGTGCAGGCTGCAAGCCGAGGGGTCCTCGGTTCGAATCCCACCTGCGGCAACCGCGTTGTGTCCTTGGGCAAGACACTTCATCTCCATTGCCCATGTGGGGGCACGATGACGCCGTGTACTAAGGCGTACTGCACGTCGATGGTACGCATGTCTTCAACCAATCTAACCCTGCCTGTGCGGCAGTGCGGAGTTACGATGTTGGGGAGCTAGCAGCTCCTCGTCGTTGCTCGGTGGTTCTCTCCGGGTACTCCGGCTTCCTCCACCCATAAAACTGTCCCGGTCATGATTAGCCATTGTGCATAAATATGTGACCTTTAACATCATTAAATAAATAAATAACTGGTTGAGTGCCAAGTTATTTTTGGTTGTCAAAATTTGTTCACATGCCTTTGCCTTGGTACAATTTATGGGAGAGTGCCAAAAGGCACTCTCCCATAAATTGTAACAAGGCAAACCCATACAGACCAAGTAATTTCACTTCTAAGATTATTTTAACCACATCTACAGAAGTTGACCCCTTTATGCTGGGGTATCTGCTCTTCATATTAAAGCCCTGATAGTGGCTTCTAGCACTCTACCAGTTAACTTCCGTTTTAAATAGAATAGGGTAGAACATTCCAGCCTCTATTTATTATTTATTGATTGATGTTTAAGGTCACATATTTATGCACAATGGCTTATCATGACCGTGACAGTTTTACGGGTGGATGAAGCCGGAGTACCCGGAGAGAACCACCGAGCAACGACGAGAAGCTGTCAGCTCCCCAACATCGTAACTGTAGCACAGGCAGAGATTCCAGCCTCTAGATAACTTAATAAAATACAATAATGTAGAGACGCTTGAATAATAGGAGGCTTGTGGTTCTTCAATATCAAATTGCTTCAGTCTACAGGTGATTGCCAGTGGACATTGTGTCAGTCTACAGGTGGTTGCCAGTAGACATTGCTTCAGTCTACAGGTGGTTGCCAGTAGACATTGCTTCAGTCTACAGGTGGTGGCCAGTAGACATTGCGTCAGTCTACAGGTGGTTGCCAGTAGACATTGCTTCAGACTACAGCTGATTGTCAGTAGACATTGCTTCAGTCTACAGGTGGTTGCCAGTAGACATTGCTTCAGTCTACAGGTGGTTGCCAGTAGACATTGCTTCAGTCTACAGGTGGTTGCCAGTAGACATTGCTTCAGTCTACAGGTGGTTGCCAGTAGACATTGCTTCAGTCTACAGGTGGTTGCCAGTAGACATTGCTTCAGTCCACAGGTGGTTGCCAGTAGACATTGCTTCAGTCTACAGGTGGTTGCCAGTAGACATTGCTTCAGTCTGCAGGTGATTGCCAGTAGACATTCCCCAGTAGACTGGGTCAATCGGATATTATGAGCAAAGTGATTCGCACAGCGCCGGGTCGTCTGAATTCTAAAGCTTCCGAGTAGCTATTTCGACCATGACTTTTTTATCATGGCCACATGTTCAAAAGAGGGCGATTGGAGATGATGACCTGTTGAGTATTGGAGATGACGTCGTGCCATTCGGTAGGGGTATAAATTGATCGAATTTTCCTGGCTGTCTTATTCATAATTCTTTTGTATTCCAGGCATTCAGAATCGAACCATTTTTTGTACTGCTTTTGGATGATGGAGCGAGATTTCATTTTCTTCGATTTCGGGGGCATGCGAACTATGCGTGTCAAAGGAGAACGAATGAGGCTGGTCATATCTGCACATACATCGTCAACAGCCGTACTACTATCTGGATAAGTCCTGCCGATATGGGCTTTACATTTTTCTTTTATCATGTCGGAGGAAATATTGGATCTAAATATATTTTCTGTTTTGGGGTGCCATCTTGTTTGTTTGGGTAGTGGCAGTAGGTGCGCATTGCTGGGGAGGTTTCCCTAGGTTTGTTGGCTTCTAGAGTGAGCGTAATCGGACAGTGGTCTGATAGGCTACAAAAACTGCTGACTTCAAAATACAGTATCTGAGGCAGAAGGGATGTGGAAGCCACACACCAGTCCACGACCGATGAACCATTATAGCGGTGACAAGTAAATTCTCCCTTTGTGTCGTCGAGAGTTCGACCATTTGTCAACCTCATTCCGGTGGACAGCTCCAAGAGTGAATTTCCATGCTCGACGGTTGTTGGCTGTAGTTGACGAATCGAGTAATGACTTTTGCTAGCAGCCATGGCCTGATTGCATAACATCTCCAGAAGTGTGTAATTGGTAGATTTCTAGCGCCATTCTCATTGAACTATTTGGCCAAGTTTTCTAATCAAATCACGGGGAATGTGAAGAACTCTGTTTGTTAAGATCACTGTGTCATATTTGTTTTTGTTGATATAACCTACTGGACCACATGTTTCCCCTAGACTATGCTTGAAAAAAATTAGCTGTTGGCATTTGAGTGTACGTTTATGGGTGCGTCTACACATGCGTGTAAGTGGGTGCGGGGGGGGGGGGGGGTAGTATGTGAGCGTGTGTCTGTTTGCGAGCGTAAGCGGATGTATGCTTATATAAGTATACATTATTGCAAAGAAACTCACATGAGCATCCGTGCATAGACATGTGCTGTTTTGTTTGCAGCTGTGTGTGTGCACTTTTGAGAATATTGTCACGTACATTTATTCCCATCTACCCGCTTATATGTTCAAACGTATTTGTTTTTTATTGTGTTTATTTTATTTGTTTTACTGCTATACCTTTTCTTGTATTATGGTTGAGCAAATAAAGTTTTATATAAATATATATATATATAAAGCCCGTTTCCCTAATTTTTTTCAGTTTAACCCTTAAGCTCCCATATAGCCCCAAACCGCCACTTTTATATTGCATTGAAGCAGGTGCTCCCTTGTGTAACCTTTTTTATTACTCTTGTGTGTAGACTGAATTTTCCCTGGCAGTGGTTCTACATCACTGCTGGCTGCCTGTATAGGCAGCCAGCAGTGATGTAGAACCACTGCCAAGTCATCAATAACTATGAAGCAGAAAAAGGCCATAAATACTTTAAAATTAATCTGAGGACCTAAGAGTTAAATTGGGTGCAATTTAACCCTTTAAACACTAGTGGTGTCTCCCGTGTCAGTTCAAATGCAGCAATTAAAAGAGTATATATTCATTACTTGGTGGGGGGGGGGGGGGACAAACCAAATTATTTATTTATTTATTTATTTATTTATTTATTTATTTATTTATTTATTTATTTATTTATTTATTATGGTTTAATGACACTTTAACAGCCAGGGTCATATCATGTAGGTGACAGTTTAACGGTGTGCAGGAAGCCGGAGTATCCGGAGAGAACCACCGAGCAACGACGAACAGTTGTCAGCTCTCCAACACCGTAACTCCACACTGCAGCACGGGCAGGCTTAGATTGGTTGAAGACATGCGCACCACCGACGTACAGTACGCCTTAGGACACGGCGTCATCGTGCCCCCATGTGGACAATCGGGGTTAAGTGCTTTGCCCAAGGACACAACGCGGGAGTCCGAATCGATCTCTCAGACGGTCACGGACAAACCAATATTTTCAACGTGCAGCCATCGGGCTGATCTAACCGTACACATTCACTAATGGCCATCGTCCTTTATGGAATTATTACGTATCATGCTTCTGGCCGGAAAAGTTGCCGCCCGAGTTCAAAGTGTCATGTTGACTGTTAGATAAAGATTCGGAAAAGTTGCCGCCCGAGTTCAAAGTGTCATGTTGACTGTTAGATAAAGATTCGGAAAAGTTGCCGCTCGAGTTCAAAGTGTTATGTTGACTGTTAGATAAAGATTCGGAAAAGTTGCCGCCCGAGTTCAAAGTGTCATGTTGACTGTTAGATAAAGATTCGGAAAAGTTGCCGCTCGAGTTCAAAGTGTTATGTTGACTGTTAGATAAAGATTCGGAAAAGTTGCCGCTCGAGTTCAAAGTGTCATGTTGACTGTTAGATAAAGATTCGGAAAAGTTGCCGCTCGAGTTCAAAGTGTCATGTTGACTGTTAGATAAAGATTCGGAAAAGTTGCCGCTCGAGTTCAAAGTGTCATGTTGACTGTTAGATAAAGATTCGGAAAAGTTGCCGCTCGAGTTCAAAGTGTCATGTTGACTGTTAGATAAAGATTCGGAAAAGTTGCCGCCCGAGTTCAAAGTGTCATGTTGACTGTTAGATAAAGATTCGGAAAAGTTGCTGCCAGAGTTCAAAGTGTCATGTTGACTGTTAGATAAAGATTCGGAAAAGTTGCCGCCCGAGTTCAAAGTGTCATGTTGACAGTTAGATAAAGATTCGGAAAAGTTGCCGCCCGAGTTCAAAGTGTCATGTTGACTGTTAGATAAAGATTCGGAAAAGTTGCCGATCGAGTTCAAAGTGTCATGGTGACTGTTAGATAAAGATTCGGAAAAGTTGCCGATCGAGTTCAAAGTGTCATGTTGACTGTTAGATAAAGATTCGGAAAAGTTGCCGATCGAGTTCAAAGTGTCATGTTGACTGTTAGATAAAGATTCGGAAAAGTTGCCGATCGAGTTCAAAGTGTCATGTTGACTGTTAGATAAAGATTCGGAAAAGTTGCCGCTCGAGTTCAAAGTGTTATGTTGACTGTTAGATAAAGATTCGGAAAAGTTGCCGCTCGAGTTCAAAGTGTCATGTTGACAGTTAGATAAAGATTCGGAAAAGTTGCCGATCGAGTTCAAAGTGTTATGTTGACTGTTAGATAAAGATTCGGAAAAGTTGCCGATCGAGTTCAAAGTGTCATGTTGACTGTTAGATAAAGATTCGGAAAAGTTGCCGATCGAGTTCAAAGTGTCATGTTGACTGTTAGATAAAGATTCGGAAAAGTTGCCGATCGAGTTCAAAGTGTCATGTTGACTGTTAGATAAAGATTCGGAAAAGTTGCCGCTCGAGTTCAAAGTGTTATGTTGACTGTTAGATAAAGATTCGGAAAAGTTGCCGCCCGAGTTCAAAGTGTCATGTTGACTGTTAGATAAAGATTCGGAAAAGTTGCCGCCCGAGTTCAAAGTGTCATGTTGACTGTTAGATAAAGATTCGGAAAAGTTGCCGCTCGAGTTCAAAGTGTTATGTTGACTGTTAGATAAAGATTCGGAAAAGTTGCCGCCCGAGTTCAAAGTGTCATGTTGACTGTTAGATAAAGATTCGGAAAAGTTGCCGATCGAGTTCAAAGTGTCATGTTGACTGTTAGATAAAGATTCGGAAAAGTTGCCGCTCGAGTTCAAAGTGTCATGTTGACTGTTAGATAAAGATTCGGAAAAGTTGCCGCTCGAGTTCAAAGTGTCATGGTGACTGTTAGATAAAGATTCGGAAAAGTTGCCGATCGAGTTCAAAGTGTTATGTTGACTGTTAGATAAAGATTCGGAAAATGTTGAGGCAATGAGTTTCTGGTTGGTCAAAATTGATGGCCCACCGATTGCAATAATCGATAAAGTCAATATTGTAACAAGTTTCATCTCCATAAGTATATTATATAAACTCACGTTCTTCTCTAACCAAGTCGATTTTGTTTCCATCTTGATCTCTCACCATACTGTCTAGAAACTCATCTATCGTTTTTATGTTCCTCATTCTGTATTTCAGGTGTTCAAGTGTCTGTAGATAAACATAAAAAGGCATGATAATTAACTGAGTTAAAAAACCTTAAAGTGGCTTTAGCACCTTGAAATTGATTTATCTAATATATCTGGGGTTGTTACATGTATACAGTTAAAACTAGAAGTCCTGTCCTGAAATACGCGCAAATAGCACGTCGATCTGCGCGTTAATCTACGCGTCATGACCATAGTAAAGCTATCAAATTCTGTACATATGGCCTGTGCACAAGCAATGTTTCAGCCAATGGACCTCCGGGTAACCCGGAGGTCCATTGGCAGAAACATTGCATGTGTTTGCTATGAGTAACCAAGAGAGCCTACCGTGCTTTGGATGCCATTCGGTATGGAAATTGCGCGCAATTCCTACGCGCATTTAAGCCTAGATAAGCGCACAGTTCGTGACAGGACTTCTAGTTTTAACTGTAAATGTATTTATTTATTTATTGGGGTTTAACGACACTTTCGACAGCCAGGGTCACATCGTGTCGGACAGTTTTACGGGTTGGGGAAGCCGGACTACCTGGAGAGAACCACCGAGCAGCGACAAGCAACTGTCAGACTCCCAAACGTACTAACTCCACACAAGCAGGGTTAGCATTGGTTGAAGACAAGTGCATCATCGACTTGCAGTATGCCTACGTATAGAGTGTCACAGTGCCCCCCCCCCCCCCCACCCCCGCCCTCACCACATGGGCAGTTGGGATTAAGTGCCTTCCCCATGGACACGACGTGGTTATCTCCAGCGGGGATCTTACCATTGATCTAACGCTTAAAGTCCACTACCGCGATGGCCAAGTGGCAATCGTGGTTTAGTATAGTAGTTTCGGTCCTCCGGTGGCCGAGTGGTATGCGTGGTTTAGTATAGTAGTTTCGGTCCTCCGGTGGCCGAGTGGTATGCGTGGTTTAGTATAGTAGTTTCGGTCCTCCGCTGACTGAGTGGTATGCGTGGTTTAGTATCGTAGTTTCGGTCCTCCGGTGGCCGAGTTGTATGCCTGGTTTAGTATTGTAGTTTCGGTCCTCCGGTGGCCGAGTGGTATGCGTGGTATAGTACAGTAGTTTCGGTTCTCTGGTGGCCAAGTGATAATCGTGGTTTAGTACAGTAGTTTCGGTCTTCCGGTGGCCGAGTGGTGCATGGTTTAGTATAGTGGTTTTGGTCCTCTGGTGGCCAAGTGGTAATCGTAGTTTAGTATAGTGGTTTAGTATAATGGTTTAGTATAGTGGCTTAGTATAGTGGTTTCCGTCCTCCGGTGGCCAAGTGGTAATCGTGGTTCAGTACAGTGGTTTTGTGCCTCCGGTGGCCAAGTGGTGCATGGTTTAGTATAGTGGTTTTGGTCCTCTGGTGGCCAAGTGGTAATCGTAGTTTAGTATAGTGGTTTAGTATAGTGGTTTAGTATAGTGGTTTAGTATAGTGGTTTAGTATAGTGGTTTCGGTCCTCCGGTGGCCAAGTGGTAATCGTGGTTCAGTACAGTGGTTTGGGGCCTCCGGTGGCCAAGTGGTGCATGGTTTAGTATAGTGGTTTTGGTCCTCTGGTGGCCAAGTGGTAATCGTAGTTTAGTATAGTGGTTTAGTATAGTGGTTTAGTATAGTGGTTTCGGTCCTCCGGTGGCCAAGTGGTAATCGTGGTTTAGTATAGTGGTTTCGGTCCTCTGGTGGCCGAGCTGTAATTGTGGTTTAGTATAGTAGTTTCGGTCCTCCGGTGGCCAAGTGGTAATCGTGGTTTAGTATAGTAGTTTCGGTCCACTTGAAGCCGAGTTGTAATCGTGGTTTAGTATAGTGGTTTCGGTCCTACAGTGGCCAAGTGGTAATCGTGGTTTAGTATAGTAGTTTCGGTCCACTTGAAGCCGAGTTGTAATCGTGGTTTAGTATAGTGGTTTCGGTCCTCCAGTGGCCGTGTTGTAATCGTGGTTTAGTCTAGCAGTGGTTTCGGCCCTCCGGTGGCCGAGTTGTAATCGTGGTTTGGTATAGTGGTTTCGGTCCTCTAGTGGCCAAGTGGTAATCGTGGTTTAGTATAGTGGTTTCGTTCCTACGGTGGCCAAGTGGTAATCGTGGTTTAGTATAGTAGTTTCGGTCCTCCGGTGGCCGAGTGGTAATCGTGGTTTAGTATAGGAGTTTCAGTCTTCCGGTGTCCGAGTTGTATGCGTGGTTAAGTATAGTAGTTTCGGTCCTCCGGTGGCCGAGTTGTATCCTTGGTTTAGTATAGTAGTTTCGGTCCTCTGGTGGCCAAGTGGTAATCGTGGTTTGGTATTGCAGTTTCGTTCCTCCGGTGGCCGAGTGGTATGCATAGTTTAGTATAGTAGTTTCGGTCCTCCGGTGGCCAAGTAGTATGCGTGGTTTATCGGGGTAAAGTGCCTTGCCCAAGAACACAACGCGGGAATCCGAATCGATCGCTCAGACGGTCATCCATCCAAGGGCAAAGCGGGATCGACGTTGCTTGACTTCGGTGATCTGACGAAACCCGGTTACCGCAACGCCACCGCGCACCACTGAGTGTCTATTTCCGACTAGAGGAGGTCAGAGGTCCCCTGTTGTAGCGGATGGGGGGGGGGGGTATTTCGTGCCAACAAGTCCACTCAAGACCCTTTTTGAAGATTTAAGGGCCCAGAAAGTGAAGCAATAACTATTATAAAATTGGTCAACAAGAATCAGTGTGCGAGTACATGAACAGGTTTGGTGGATTTCAGACTTTAACATATTTTGGGTTCACACATTTTAGGAAAAGTGGGGGAGACGTGACTTCCAACCCCCGACACCGTTGCTACGCTGCTACTCATGTCATGTGCTACAAAAACACGATGACTGTGTCAGATCATTTAATGCTGTTCGCCAAAGAAACATGCACAAAACTTTATGTACCAGCATAAAATAGGCTGCATATAAAATACTCGGACGATGGTAATCGATAACGCGGGTATTATTTTACATAAACAATTAATTTTTATAATTAATCTAAATTTACAAACATTGCATATCTTTAACGATTTCTTATCAAAATACTCATATCTCATATTACGTTATACGTAATGCGTGTAGCGGTCGAGGTATAACGGCAATTTACCAACCAGCCTGGTTGGTCCGGATCTCTTAGTCTCGTGGTAAAACGGTCGCTTTGTGTGCTAGAGGTCGACGGTTCGATCCCCGGCTCTCGCACTTATCTCTCCTCCTGTTACATTTGGGGGCTCGTCCGATCCTCAGCAGTTGGTGGCGTTGTGGACGCTTTGGTGAAGCGTGGTGGATGTTTCGACCGCTTTGAGGTGTAATCTGGGTGAGACTGACGGTGGGAGAATCTCAAAAGAAGAGGAGAGTAGTGTAGCGGTCGAGGTATAAAAGTCATTTACCAACCAGTCTGGTTGGTCTGGGTCTCTTAGTCTCGTGGTAAATCGGTCGTTTTGTGTGCTAGAGGTCGGCGATTCGTTGGGTAAAGGTTTAAATTATACCGCCATTACGAGGGCCACAGACTCAGGTTTGGAAGGAAGGAGGGAGATACACCCTTCTCAACATTTGTGGTATGGGGTATTCTAACCTATCCCATTAAGTTTAGATTTTCATCAAGTTTCGAAAAAGGTCAAAGCAGGTGATTGTAAGATTGCTTTGATGATATTCATGCCTCAGATACCAGACGCGTAACCAGGAATTTCTATTTAGGGACACATGCATTTACAGGGAGACCCAGTTTGATAAACGTCATATAAGAAATGTTAAAAAAACCCAAAAAACAAAACAAAACAAAACAAAAAAAGGGGTCAAGAAATAAAAAGTAAATAAACAATATAAATATACAAATACAATTAAAAAGAGAAATAGTCTTTAAAAAAATACAATAATAAAAAAGATTACTAAAAATAAAATTCTGTAAAATCGGATTCTGCTGTTCAAAAAAAAAAAAAAAGAAATGAATAAATAAATAAAATAAAATAAGGATCAAATAAAATAAAATAATTCATTTTTATTTTTATTTATTTTTTTTTTCTGTTCTTTCAGGTTTTATCTATTTACCTTAATATTTATTTTATCTTAATATTTCACCATAAACCATTTTCTCTGCATGTTTCAATATTGTATATATGTACATATTTTACCCTGGGAATGACGGGAAGACAGTCACTAGACTATGTCATTTCCCAGCAGTATACATATAAATACTTTTTAAAAAAAAATTCTGTTATGCACTATTATTGTAAAAATATTTGTATACTGCGAATAAATTTCATTTCATTTCATTTTAAAGGCCTAACTATGCGGGATAAGGAAGATGATGTGGCCGGGGTTCGAAATGTTTGAAAAGTATGCTCCAATGGCGTTATCTGTAGGGATCTGCGAATCACAAATTTCTTTTCGAATCGAATCTCGAATCGAATCGTGTCTCTGATATCGACATCGAATCGAATCCCGAATCGAATCTTAAAAGATAAGTTATTTCATATTGCATCAAACGGAAGTTACGGAATACTGTGATGACCCATACGCGACGGAGTGAACACATTAAACACCAATAACTAAATATTCTCTGTAGCACCGTCGCTGAAACAGCTAGGCCTATTGTCCATAGTTTTAGTTTTTGAAGGCCTAACTTGTTACTATTCACGTTCTTAAGAACGTGAATAGTAACAAGTTAAGCCTTCAAAAACCAAAACTATGGATAATGTTCTGGCCCAAATTCACACCTTACCTAACAATTAAACATTGTCAATTATTCAAATAAATAGGAATTGAGCCTACATGAATTAATTTTCTAATGACAGTTTTATCCTATTTTTGTTGGAAATGTAACAAATTGAAGTTAGTACGAGAGATTCGAAAAAATCGAATCCTGAGACTGATTCGGGATCGATCTCGAAGCATACGTATGGTATCGATATCGAATCGAATCTCGAATATTCGCAGGACCCTAGTCATCTGTGACATTCTGAGGTTCGACAGAAAGTCAGTTTACACTAAATGTTGTATGTTGTCTGTAATTACATTAGCTGCCACTCAATTTGGATGTTATTTTGGGTAATCGAGATTTGAAGAGCCCCCCCCCCCCCCTCTCCCACCCTCTCCCACCCCCTTTGATATATACTGTTTCTGTAGAATGGTTATTTCGTCTCTTTTGCTATAAGCACTGTGATATCGTATTTTATCTTACAATCAACATATATTTTGTCTGGATTAACTCCGCAACTATATCGTGTATCCAACCCCCTGATACAGATGTTTGTATCAGGGGTCGGATACAAGCACGTTCCTTTCGCGTTAGTTCCATTTTTTTTGTTCATCAGTGCGAATAAACAGTCCGTTATATATTCGTCTACATTCTTGACTTATCCTCAATATATTGTAAGATAAAATGATTATTACCATTATGTGGATGTACAAAATATGTATCCGAGTCTCGCTCCGGGTTTTAAGGGTAGATCACGACTCGTCGTCATCTGCCCTCGGAACCCGGAGCTCGGCTCGGATACATATTTTGTACATCCACACACTGGTAATAATCTCTATATACACAACACCTAGAGGGTGATCGTGCTTTTGAACTTGATGGACATTAATCTATCCCCTACTTAGATCCTCGCAATCCATTTGATGGACATTAATCTATCCCCTACTTAGATCCCTTGATGGACATTAATCTACCCCCTACTTAGATCCCTTGATGGACATTAATCTACGCCCTACTTAGATCCCTTGGTGGACATTAATCTACCCCCTACTTATATCCCTTGATGAACATTAATCTACCCCATACTTAGATCCCTTGATGGACATTAATCTCTACCCCCTACTTAGATCCCTTGATGGACATTAATCTACCCCCTACTTATATCCCTTGATGAACATTAATCTACCCCATACTTAGATCCCTTGATGGACATTAATCTCTACCCCCTACTTAGATCCCTTGATGGACATTAATCTACCCCCTACTTAGATCCCTTGATGGACATTAATCTACCCCCAACTTAGATCCCTTGATGGACATTAATCTACCCCCTACTTAGATCCCTTGATGGACATTAACCTACCCCCTACTTATATCCCTTGATGAACATTAATCTACCCCATACTTAGATCCCTTGATGGACATTAATCTCTACCCCCTACTTAGATCCCTTGATGGACATTAATCTACCCCCTACTTATATCCCTTGATGAACATTAATCTACCCCATACTTAGATCCCTTGATGGACATTAATCTCTACCCCCTACTTAGATCCCTTGATGGACATTAATCTACCCCCTACTTAGATCCCTTGATGGACATTAATCTACGCCCTACTTAGATCCCTTGATGGACATTAATCTACCCCCTACTTAGATCCCTTGATGGACATTAATCTCTACCCCCTACTTAGATCCCTTGATGGACATTAATCTACCCATACTTAGATCATTTGATGGACATTAATCTACCCCCTACTTAGATCCCTTGATGGACATTAATGTACCCCCTACTTAGATCCCTTGATGAACATTAATCTACCCCATACTTAGATCTATTGATGGACATTAATCTACCCCCTACTTAGATCCCGTCATGGACATTAATCTACCCCATACTTAGATCCCTTGATGGACATTAATCTACCCCCTACTTAGATCCCTTGATGAACATTAATCTACCCCCTACTTAGATGCCTTGATGGACATTAATCTACCCCATACTTAGATCCCTTGATGGACATTAATCTACCCCCTACTTAGATCCCTTGATGGACATTAATCTACCCCCTACTTAGATGCCTTGATGGACATTAATCTACCCCCTACTTAGATCCCTTGATGGACATTAATCTACGCCCTACTTAGATCCCTTGATGGACATTAATCTACCCCCTACTTAGATCCCTTGATGGACATTAATCTACCCCCTACTTAGATGCCTTGATGGACATTAATCTACCCCATACTTAGATCCCTTGATGGACATTAATCTACCCCCTACTTAGATCCCTTGATGGACATTAATCTACCCCCTACTTAGATGCCTTGATGGACATTAATCTACCCCATACTTAGATCCCTTGATGGACATTAATCTACCCCCTACTTAGATCCCTTGATGGACATTAATCTACCCTCTACTTAGATGCCTTGATGGACATTAATCTACCCCATACTTAGATCCCTTGATGGACATTAATCTACCCCCTACTTAGATCCCTTGATGGACATTAATCTACCCCCTACTTAGATCCCTTGATCGACATTTATCTGCCCCCTACTTAGATCCCTTGATGGACATTAATCTACCCCCTACTTAGATGCCTTGATGGACATTAATCTACCCCATACTTAGATCCCTTGATGGACATTAATCTACCCCCTACTTAGATCCCTTGATGGACATTAATCTACCCCCTACTTAGATCCCTTGATCGACATTTATCTGCCCCCTACTTAGATCCCTTGATGGACATTAATCTACCCCCTACTTAGATTCCTTGATGGACATTAATCTACCCCCTACTTAGATCCCTTGATGGACATTAATCTACCCCTACTTAGATCCCTTGATGGACATTAATCTACCCCCTACTTAGATCCCTTGATGGACATTAATCTACCCCTTACTTAGATCCCTTGATGGACATTAATCTACCCCCTACTTAGATCCCTTGATGGACATTAATCTACCCCCTACTTAGATCCCTTGATGGACATTAATCTACCCCCTACTTAGATCCCTTGATGGACATTAATCTACCCCCTACTTTGATCCCTTGATGGACATTAATCTACCCCCTACTTAGATCCCTTGATGGACATTAATCTACCCCCTACTTTGATCCTCGCAAAACTTCGAAATTCGATTGGAAATAGTCTCGATAATTCAATCAGAGTCGAAATGTTTCGAAATTTTTCGAATCGTCGAGATGTTCTCAATATCTCCTTTGAACTGTTGTTCTATCATCAGGTCTCCTGTACAGGACTCCCCCTCCCCCACATCACCCTCATGTTCACCCCCCCCCCCCCCCCCCCTTCCACATCACCCTCTCCCATCACCCTCCTGTGCAGGAGATATGATGACAGAAGATGAGATCAACGAGGTTCCCCTTCGATTCTGTTCAATATTGTATATATGTACATATTTTACCCTGGGAATGACGGGAAGACAGTCACTAGACTATGCCATTTCCCAGCAGTATACATATGAACACTTTTTTAAAAAATGCACTATTATTGTAAAAATATTTGTATACTGCGAATAAATTTCATTTCATTTCATTTGATTTTAAAGGCCTAACTATGCGGGATAAGGAAGATGATGTGGCCGGGGTTCGAAATGTTTGAAAAGTATGCTCCAATGGCGTTATCTGTAGGGATCTGCGAATCACAAATTTCTTTTCGAATCGAATCTCGAATCGAATCGTGTCTCTGATATCGACATCGAATCGAATCCCGAATCGAATCTTAAAAGACAAGTTATTTCATATTGCATCTAACGGAAGTTACGGAACACTGTGATGACCCTTACGCGACGGAGTGAACACATTAAACACCAATAACTAAATATTCTCTGTAGCACCTTCGCTGAAACAGCTAGGCCTATTGTCCATAGTTTTAGTTTTTGAAGGCCTAACTTGTTACTATTCACGTTCTTAAGAACGTGAATAGTAACAAGTTAAGCCTTCAAAAACCAAAACTATGGATAATGTTCTGGCCCAAATTCACACCTTACCTAACAATTAAACATTGTCAGTTATTCAAATAAATATGAATTGAGCCTACATGAATGAATTTTCTAATGACAGTTTTATCCTATTTTTGTTGGAAATGTAACAAATTGAAGTTAGTACGAGAGATTCGAAAAAATCGAATCCTGAGACTGATTCGGGATCGATCTCGAAGCATACGTATGGTATCGATATCGAATCGAATCTCGAATATTCGCAGGACCCTAGTCATCTGTGACATTCTGAGGTTCGACAGAAAGTCAGTTTACACTAAATGTTGTATGTTGTCTGTAATTACATTAGCTGCCACTCAATTTGGATGTTATTTTGGGTAATGGAGATTTGAAGAGCCCCCCCCCCCCCCTCTCCCACCCTCTCCCACCCCCTTTGTTATATACTGTTTCTGTAGAATGGTTATTTCGTCTCTTTTGCTATAAGCACTGTGATATCGTATTTTATCTTACAGTCAATATGTATTTTGTCTGGATTAACTCCGCAACTGTCGTGTATCCAACCCCCTGATACAGATGTTTGTATCAGGGGTCGGATACAAGCACGTTCCTTTCGCGTTAGTTCCATTTTTTTTTTGTTCATCAGTGCGAATAAACAGTTCGTTATATATTCGTCTACATTCTTGACTTATCCTCAATATATTGTAAGATAAAATGATTATTACCATTATGTGGATGTACAAAATATGTATCCGAGTCTCGCTCCGGGTTTTAAGGGTAGTTCACGACTCGTCGTGATCTGCCCTCGGAACCCGGAGCTCGGCTCGGATACATATTTTGTACATCCACACACTGGTAATAATCTCTATATACACAACACCTAGAGGGTGATCGTGCATTTGAACTTCCCTTGATGGACATTAATCTATCCCCTACTTAGATCCTCGCAATCCATTTGATGGACATTAATCTACCCCCTACTTAGATCCCTTGATGGACATTAATCTACCCCCTACTTAGATCCCTTGATGGACATTAATCTACGCCCTACTTAGATCCCTTGATGGACATTAATCTACCCCCTACTTAGATCCCTTGATGGACATTAATCTACCCCCTACTTATATCCCTTGATGAACATTAATCTACCCCATACTTAGATCCCTTGATGGACATTCTCTACCCCCTACTTAGATCCCTTGATGGACATTAATCTACCCCATACTTAGATCCCTTGATGGACATTAATCTACCCCATACTTAGATCTTTTGATGGACATTAATCTACCCCATACTTAGATCCCTTGATGGACATTAATCTACCCCATACTCAGATCCCTTGATGGACATTAATCTACACCCTACTTAGATCCCTTGATGGACATTAATCTACCCCATACTTAGATCCCTTGATGGACATTAATCTACCCCCTACTTAGATCCCTTGATGGACATTAATCTACCCCATACTTAGATCCCTTGATGGACATTAATCTACCCCCTACTTAGATCCCTTGATGGACATTAATCTACCCCATACTTAGATCCCTTGATGGACATTAATCTACCCCATACTTAGATCCCTTGATGGACATTCTCTACCCCCTACTTAGATCCCTTGATGGACATTAATCTACCCCATACTTAGATCCCTTGATGGACATTAATCTACCCCATACTTAGATCTTTTGATGGACATTAATCTACCCCATACTTAGATCCCTTGATGGACATTAATCTACCCCATACTCAGATCCCTTGATGGACATTAATCTACCCCCTACTTAGATCCCTTGATGGACATTAATCTACCCCATACTTAGATCCCTTGATGGACATTAATCTACCCCCTACTTAGATCCCTTGATGGACATTAATCTACCCCATACTTAGATCCCTTGATGGACATTAATCTACCCCATACTTAGATCCCGTGATGGACATTAATCAACCCCATACTTAGATCCCTTGATGGACATTAATCTACCCCATACTTAGATCCATTGATGGACATTAATCTACCCCCTACTTAGATCCCTTGATGGACATTAATCTACCCCATACTTAGATCCCTTGATGGACATTAATCTACCCCATACTTAGATCCATTGATGGACATTAATCTACCCCATACTTAGATCCCTTGATGGACATTAATCTACCCCATACTTAGATCCCTTGATGGACATTAATCTACCCCCTACTTAGATCCCTTGATGGACATTAATCTACCCCATACTTAGATCCCTTGATGGACATTAATCTACCCCATACTTAGATCCCGTGATGGACATTAATCAACCCCATACTTAGATCCCTTGATGGACATTAATCTACCCCATACTTAGATCCATTGATGGACATTAATCTACCCCCTACTTAGATCCCTTGATGGACATTAATCTACCCCCTACTTAGATCCCTTGATGGACATTAATCTACCCCATACTTAGATCCCTTGATGGACATTAATCTACCCCATACTTAGATCCCTTGATGAACATTAATCTACCGCATACTTAGATCCCTTGATCGACATTTATCTGCCCCCTACTTAGATCCCTTGATGGACATTAATCTACCCCATACTTAGATCCCTTGATGGACATTCTCTACCCCCTACTTAGATCCCTTGATGGACATTAATCTACCCCATACTTAGATCCCTTGATGGACATTAATCTCTACCCCCTACTTAGATCCCTTGATGGACATTAATCTACCCCATACTTAGATCCCTTGATGAACATTAATCTACCCCATACTTAGATCCCGTGATGGACATTAATCTACCCCATACTTAGATCCCTTGATGGACATTAATCTACCCCTACTTAGATCCCTTGATGGACATTAATATACCCCATACATAGATCCCTTGATGGACATTAATCTACCCCCCACTTAGATCCCTTGATGGACATGTTCTACCCCATACTTAGATCCCTTGATGGACATTAATGTACCCCCTACTCAGATCCCTTGATGGACATTAATCTACCCCATACTTAGATCCCTCGATGAACATTAATCTACCCCATACTTAGATCCCTTGAATGACATTAATCTACCCCATACTTAGATCCCTTGATGGACATTAATCTACCCCCTACTTAGATCCCTTGATGGACATTAATCTACCCCCTACTTAGATCCCTTGATGGACATTAATCTACCCCATACTTAGATTCCTTGATGGACATTAATCTACCCCCTACTTAGATCCCTTGATCGACATTTATCTGCCCCCTACTTAGATCCCGTGATGGACATTAATCTACCCCCTACTTAGATCCCTTGATGGACATTAATCTACCCCCTACTTAGATCCCTTGATGGACATTAATCTACCCCCTACTTAGATGCCTTGATGGACATTAATCTACCCCCTACTTAGATCCCTTGATGGACATTAATCTACCCCATACTTAGATCCATTGATGGACATTAATCTACCCCTACTTAGATCCCTTGATGGACATTAATCTACCTCATACTTAGATCCCTTGATGGAAATTAATCTACCCCATACTTAGATCCCTTGATGGACATCAATCTACCCCATACTTAGATCCCTTGGACATTAATCTACCCCATACTTAGATCCCTTGATGGACATTAATCTACCCCCTACTTAGATCCCTTGATGGACATTTATCTACCCCCTACTTAGACCTCTTGATGGACATTAATCTACCCCCTACTTAGATCCCTTGTTGGACATTAATCTACCCCATACTTAGATCCCTTGATGGACATTAATCTACCCCATACTTAGATCCCTTGATGGACATTAATCTACCCCCTACTTAGATCCCTTGTTGGACATTAATCTACCCCATACTTAGATCCCTTGATGGACATTAATCTACCCCATACTTAGATCCCTTGATGGACATTAATCTACCCCATACTTAGATCCCTTGATGGACATTAATCTACCCCCTACTTAGATCCCTTGATGGACATTAATCTACCCCATACTTAGATCCCTTGATGGACATTAATCTACCCCATACTTAGATCCCTTGATGGACATTAATCTACCCCATACTTAGATCCCTTGATGGACATTAATCTACCCCCTACTTAGATCCCTTTATGGACATTAATCTACCCGCTACTTAGGTCCCTTGATGGACATTAATCTACCCCATACTTAGATCCCTCGATGGACATTAATCTACCCCCTACTTAGATCCCTTGGTGGACATTAATCTACCCGCTACTTAGATCCCTTGATGGACATTAATCTACCCCATACTTAGATCCCTTGATGGACATTAATCTACCCCATACTTAGATCCCTTGATGGACATTAATCTACCCCTACTTAGATCCCTTGATGGACATTAATCTACCCCATACTTAGATCCCTTGATGGACATTAATCTACCCCCTACTTAGATCCCTTGATGGACATTAATCTACCCCCTACTTAGATCCCTTGATGGACATTAATCTACCCCCTACTTAGATCCCTTGATGGACATTAATCTACCCCCTACTTAGATCCCTTGATCGACTTTTATCTGCCCCCTACTTAGATCCCTTGATGGACATTAATCTACCCCCTACTTAGATCCCTTGATGGACATTAATCTACCCCCTACTTTGATCCCTTGATGGACATTAATCTACCCCCTACTTAGATCCCTTGATGGTCATTAATCTACCCCCTACTTAGCTCCTCGCAAAACTTCGAAATTCGATTGGAAATAGTCTCGATAATTCTATCAGAGTCGAAATGTTTCGAAATTTTTCGAATCGTCGAGATGTTCTCAATATCTCCTTCGAACTGTTGTTCTATCATCAGGTCTCCTGTACAGGACTCCCCCTCCCCCACATCACCCGCATGTACAGCCCCCCCCCCCTTCCACATCACCCTCTCCCATCACCCTCCTGTACAGGAGATATGATGACAGAAGATGAGATCAACGAGGTTCCCCTTCGATTCTGTTCAGGAACATTCCGCTTTTTCAGGCCTGGCATTTTCACGAGAGCGATTTATTCGCTCGCCTACTGCTCCCCTTGACGAAATTAAGGATGGGGAAAACTAGCTCTCCTGGGCTCAGAAAATAATGGTTACCATAACAGCCTATTCCTAAAACTCACATCTTTTCTGATATCTGCTATATTAGTTGTCTCTGTAAGACGGCCACACTGCCCCTATCACACCTCTGAGCATTGTCGAGGTCCGGAGGTGTGGGAGGGGCATTGTGAACATCTTAAAGAAACAACCTTGCTAGCAGCACAAAATAAAATTCACAAGGCCCACAAGGCAGAAGTTATTAGTAGTAAAACTTTATTTTGCCACTTCTAAGTTTTGTAAGCTTAAGGAGATCTAATCGCTCGGCTAGGCCCTGCGAGGGGAGAGATTTTTAGCCCCTTGCATTTTTAAGAATGCCAGGCCTGCTTTTTTTGTTTGACCTATCCAAAACAATCGAATGGTCATTGAATACAATACTTGAGTGGAGAATTGAGTAAGAATGTATAATACAGTAGAATCCTCTTAATTGAATATCCATTTTATTCAATTAACAGGAATATACAATTAACAGGGATTTGGTCAGTTTCCTGTGTTTTGGAGGTAAACTGAGCATTTATTCTATTATATCTTGTTTGACAGAGCTCATAGAGCTCTGTCAAACAAGATATAATAGAATAAATGCCTGTATTGGATGTGGTGAGGCCAAAAAGGTTGATAAATAAGGTGAATTTGGTGCGTGTCACAGTAATTGTTTCGACATATTACAAAAATTTATATACAATTAACAGGAGTTTACTCTACAACCCATATGCAATTAACAGATCAAATTTGTACTGAAGGTATTGTAAAAGGTTTTGTGTTTTATAATTATATTCAATTAACAGGGATATACAATTAAGAGATATCAACCCATATGCAATTAACAGATCAAATTTGTACTGAAGGTATGGTAAATGGTTTTGTGTTTTATAATTATATTCAATTAACAGGGATATACAATTAAGAGATAACAACCCATATGCAATTAACAGATCAAATTTGTACTGAAGGTATGGTAAATGGTTTTGTGTTTTATAATTATATTCAATTAACAGGGATATACAATTAGGAGATAACAACCCATATGCAATTAACAGATCAAATTTGTACTGAAGGTATGGTAAATGGTTTTGTGTTTTATAATTATATTCAATTAACAGGGATATACAATTAAGAGATATCCAATTAAGTGGGCTCCACTGTATTTATAACTTGAAGAGCGGTGAGATTTGATTCAAGATAAGATTCGATTCAATTTCAATTTGAAATTACCTGCCTGATTCGATTCGAGATTTTATTTGACCCGATAATTGAGATTCACTTCCTGGTCGATGATGAATAAACAAAACGAATTATACAGTTAAAATTAGAAATCCCGTCACCAACTGTGCGCTAATCTACAGTTAAAACTAGAAGTCCTGTCACCAACTGTGCGCTAATCTACAGTTAAAACTAGAAGCCCTGTCACCAACTGTGCGCTAATCTACAGTTAAAACTATAAGTCCTGTCACCAACTGTGCGCTAATCTACAGTTAAAACTAGAAGTCCTGTCACCAACTGTGCGCTAATCTACAGTTAAAACTAGAAGTCCTGTCACCAACTGTGCGCTAATCTCCAGTTAAAACTAGAAGTCCTGTCACCAACTGTGCGCTAATCTACCGTTAAAACTAGAAGTCCTGTCACCAACTGTGCGCTAATCTAGGCTTAATTGCACGTAGGAATTTGCCATATCGAATGGCGTGCAAAGTACGGCAGGTTCTCCTGGTTACTCATAGAAAACACAGGCAATGTTTCTCCTTGAGGTCCATTGGCTGAAGCATTGCTTGTGCACAGGCCATATGTACAGAATTTGATGGCCTTACTGTGGTCATAACGCGTTGATAAACGCGTAAATCGACGTCCTATTTGTGTGCATTGCATGACAGGACTTCTAGTTTTAACTGTAGTTCGTGGGCCACTGGTTGGTGGTCTGGTAAAGATCTCAAGCTCCCATTGAATTACATGTAGTGCGTAGGCCACTGGGTGATGGTGTGGTAAGGATCTCAAGCTTCCATTGAACTAGCAAGTCTGTGTGTAGGAAGACGTGCTCTTGTAGCAGTACAATACTCTGATACAACAAAAGCGAACATAGAATATCGACGGATCGAAAATCTCTGTCCGATTTCCTCCTCATTTTAGTTTAGACCCTCAGCCGTCCAAAAAGAATAGTATTTTCGCTTGTTTATTATTGATGCAGACTTAAGTTTTCTGGTATTTAATTTGTAACAGGAAGGAGATACGAGTGCGGTTGTCGAGGTTTCGAACCCACGACCCCTATCGTACAAATCGACCGATTTATCAAGATATTGACAGATCCGGGTGGCACCCGTGAATCGATCGTACCCCAGGTTCCTCCTCAGAGCGGTTGCAACAACGCTCGCATTGTCACCATCTGCTGAAGATCGGACGAGACCCAAATGTAACAGGAAGGAGAGAGAAGTGCGGGAACCGAGGTTCGAACACACGACCACAAGAGATCCGGACAAACCAGACTGGTTGGTAAATGGCCTTTGTAACTTGGCCGCTACATATTTACCAAATTTCATTGGTATAACGTCCCCTGAGTTCCAATATGTTCTATGTGCCAACTCGCACATAGAACACATTGGAGCTCAGGGGACGATAAGTCGCGATCTGATCGAGATCTGCAATGAAAACACAGTACTGTATACTGTAGGGGAGCGCGGGGGCTCAGTGATAGACTGTTGGACTTCTATGCTAGAGGTCCCGAGTTCCATCCCCGTCCGCGACGACCCGCGTTGTGTCCTTGGGCACGGCACTTTATCCCGGTTGTTAACATCGGAACACGATAACGCCGTGTACTAAGGCGTACTGCATGTCGATGGTGCATATGTCTTCAACCGCTGTAAACCTGCTTGAGCGGAGCTTGAACAGAGTCAGAATGTTGAGGAGCTGACAGTTGCTCGTCGATGCTCAGTGGTTCTCTCCGGGTACTTCAGTTTCCTCCACCCGAACAACTGTCACGGTCACGATTAGCCATTGTGCATAACTATATACCTCAAACATTCTGTTGAATCTACAGTACGTGGAGGGTGGATTGCAACTAAATCACCCAGGCAGTGGAGTTATCACCCAAAGTGTCACTTTCAAATTCTGTTGAGGTGGACAAAAAGCACAAGTAATGTTTCAGACAATGGACCTCCTGGTATAACCCGTAAGACCAGAAGGTGGAACTTTGCTTGTGCTTGTTATGCTTTGCAACAAATCTGCAATTATTGCTTGGGTGGAATCTCCATTTTGTGGGTGATATAGTGATAAAACACTCTCACGTACTGTATAAACGGTCGTTGGGTGCGTTCCATGTTGTTTATTCGCCTATCAAAGAGGCAGAGAACGTTCTGCGCTTCTCTTTTTATTGACTGATTTTTTTATTAACTTTGGAGCGCGGTGCTCAGTGGTTATGTCATTGGACTTCAACCCGAAAGGACAAAGGTTTGATCTCCGCTGAACTTGAACTTGAACTGCTTTGTGTCCTTGTTCAAGGCACTTCATCCCGATTGCACACGAGGGGGCAGGGTGGCGTTGTGTACACATCGATGGTGCACTTGTCTGTCTTCAACAAAATCTAACCCTCTAATCTGGAGTAAGTAACATGGGGAGTCCGACAATTGCCCACTGTGGTTCTCTCCGGCTACTCCGGTTTCCTCCACCTGTAAAACTGTCCGACACGAGGTGACCCTGGTTGTCGAAAGTGTCGTTATAATCCCGATAAATAAATAAATCAATCAATCAATAAGTTTATTAACTTAGTGCACATGTACATGTATAAAGAAAATAGTCGGTAGGATATATTTACCAATTAATAATTATGGAATTTAGTATAGTGACGTAATACTTACAGATTAGGTTTTTCAACTAGCACATTCTACGGTGCTGATTATAGGCAGTATACATAAACAAATTTATATATTTATTTGTGCTTAAGATAGCTTTCAGCATCCATGGTTATATCAAGAAAGAACCACAAAGTATCGTCGATCATTGATACGTGTTCTTGCCATTTTTGAATCATTGCCAGTGGGAAAAAACAAGTTCGCCAGTCAGCAAGCTCACTCCACATTCGGGGATTCATACGGGGAACATTTATTTATTTATTTATTTATTTATTTATTTATTTATTTATTTATTTACTTATTTACTTACTTATTTATTTATTTATTGGGGTTTAACGACACTTTCGACAGCCAGGGTCACCACGTGTAGTACAGTTTTTTGTCGGGTGGGCGAAATCGGACTACCCGAAGAGAACCACCGAAAAATTGAGAGCAACCTCCAGGCTCCCCAACATATTAACTCCACACAAGCAGGATTAGCATTGGTTGAAGACAAGTGCACCATCGACGTGCAGTCCGCCCTAGTACACAGCGTCACCGTGCCCCCACGTAAGCAATGGGGGTGAAGTGGCTTGCACAAGAACACAACGCGGTTGCCGTAGGTGGGATTCGAACCGAGGGCCTTTCCTTTTTGCAGCCTACACCTCTACCTACAGAATTAATTGTCGCCGTGTCTGCAATATTAGTTTCCTGACGAAGTGTGTTTGTAACTGTAAGGAAGGAACCTCCCCCAAGCAATATAAATGTTCGCCAGTATCGGGGATGTGACTTTGCCGTTCGTGACTTACGAGAAAACATTTAGTTGGTCTTGAGGTGAATGCACTAATTTTCTAAACATCTGAATGAATTCCTGAAACGCCCATTGGTCACATATCGACACGTGTCTCAACTATCGCGAGTCCGCAATGTTGGGATGGGGGTAGATATTACTTAAAATAAACAATGTGCAACTGAGAAAAGAGTTATGGGAGATTTTTTGGGGATTTTGGATGCCTCACAGTCGCCGATTGTGTTTTAATGGATATACTCTGAGGTCTGTGAAAAATAGTGTTTAATGCTGGAAACGGGAAATCCCGGGTTCCAGGTTTTGAACGCCGATCACGATACCTGGGAAATCTATAGCAAGGGGTCGGGAATCACGCATGACATTGTTTGTGTGTTGAACTGAAGTTTTATTTTAAAATTGAAAGAAAACTGCCCCAATGTAAGATTTCGTCACGCCTGAAGAACCTTTCTCACCAAATCACTGAAGCTAATAATCAGGTCGAGAGGACACCCCTCGTCAACAGCAAGATCTTCATTCGCTTCAAAGTTGAAGCTCATCTTCATTTTCTGAATTAAGGGGCTATATAAGTAATGGAATTTTGTTTATTTTGCAATTCTCACCTCTCATATTCCTTAAATTCAGATTAAATATACACAAATCATACATCAAAATTAAGGTTGGGATGTATAGAACACGAAACACATATGTAATCAACTCATAGAGTTGACGGCAGGCACCACTGGTTCCTGGAAGTCTGCCCTCGTATTCGCACCAGAACTAACAATAAAATAATATTTCGCAAGAACAACTCGTGGCCGAATGTGCTTCAGATGTTCAATAACAAAGCTAGGCATTCAAAACGCTTCGAGTGCAGCGATAGGACTGCATTTTGGAAAAGGACAACACTGTCTGCATTTTTTATTGAAGATGGTTTCCATGCTCGACAGACATGCGCGAACCATTCGATACCACGAATTTCCCTCGAAAAACAAAATCGTAATTCCAAGAAATTTCAACAGGTATCATGATACCTTGCATTGGATATGGCAACTGTGTAATTTCTATTTAATAACAGTTCTTTTTCGTTATTTGATTTTAGACGGCGTTGTTTTTACACGCCTTTTCCGTCCGATGACGTCGACCGGAAATCAAAAGTTTATTGAAACGTAAACAAAAGCAAAGGCTTTGGAATTTACCCCTGTAACAGGAGGAGAGATAAGTGCGGGAGCCGGGATTCGAACCGTCGACCTCTAGCACACAAAGCGACCGATTTACCACGAGACTAAGAGATCCAGACCAACCAGGCTGGTTGGTAAATGGCCTTTATACCTCGACCGCTACACTACTCTCCCCTTCTTTTGAGATTCACCCACCGTGAATCTCACCCAGATTCCACTTCAGAGCGGTCGAAACACCCGCAGTGCCACCTACTGCTGAGAATCGGACGAACCCCCAAATGTAACAGGAGGAGAGATAAGTGCGGGAGCCGGGGTTCGAACCGTCGACCTCTAGCACACAAAGCGACCGATTTACCACGAGACTAAGAGATCCGGACCAACCAAGCTGGTTGGTAAATGGCCTTTATACCTCGACCGCTACATCCCCATGCCGCTCTATTGCCCTGTTTTGAATAATTTCGATCTCCTAGCTTTGTTCTTGGATATGTAAAGCACATTTGGCCACAAGCTGTTCTCGTGAAATATTATTAAATTATCAGTTCTGGTACGAATACGGCACAGACTTCCAGGAACCATTGGTGCCTACAGTCGACACTATGAGTTGATTACACATGTGTTTCGTGTTCTATACATCTCAATCTTCATTTTGATGTACATTTTGTGTATATTTAATTTGAATTGAAGGAATATCAGAGGTGAGAATTTTCAAAATAAAAATTTCATTACTTATATAGGCCCTTAATAGGATCACTTACTATTCACTACCTCCTTCAACATCAACTCCTTCTTCACTGTCGTCATCAGTCTCCTCTGCGTCAAGCAGAGGAGACTGATGACGGTAGTGAAGATGGAGTTGAAGCCATGAGGTAGTGGTGATAACAACTATTGATTCTAAAAAATGAAGACGGGTTGGTAGCGTGTTTGAGCTTTCACACTTCTCTATGGATAGAATCCGGGATATTTCCGGGTTCCCGATTCTGAATGCAATTTCATTCCCGTTCCAGTAACTTTTGAAAACCGAGTATTAATTGAACCCTGGAAAAAATTAATATGTTGGTGGAGTGCGCATTTTTTACGGCGATACAAACTGAGTATTTACAATAAATATACTCTTGATAAAGAAGACAAGTGCCGAGATTGAAAAGTGATAAAATGTTACAAGTTTCTGTGATAGGCTATGTAGTCTCTTGCGCCAAGTTATATACAGGTATCTAGTTGGTAGATGCCGACCCGGCAGATGAGCAACAACGTGATCTCCAAGTTCCGCAACTGATGGAGAAGATGTCGGGCCGCTTATAAACTCGGAAAAGAAATGATATCAAAGCTTGAAAATTATCAGCAGAGAAAAAAATGGATCAAATCTTCCTGTTCGGTCCCACAATGTAGATATTCTGTTTTTTCAGGCCTTTTTTTGTAAAATTACATGCGGGCGTGTGGTTTTTTATTTTATTTTTTTTATTTTTGTAATTATTTCTTTACCATCAAAAAAGGTTCATGTTCTTAGTTTATTTTATGTTTAGGACTCATGGGTGGGCGTGTATGTCGTCCCTTATTGCACGCAAGGGAAAAAATATCAATTTTATGAACTTAGGTAAAGATTTTACAGAGTTATTTATTTATTTACTTATTGGTGTTTTAAGGTCACATATTTCTGCACAATGGCTAACCATGGCCGTAACAGATTTACGGGTGGTTGAAGCCGTAGTACCCGGAGAAAACCACCGAGCAACGGCGAGCAACTGTCAGCTCCCCAACATACCAACTCCACACAAGCAGGGTTAGCATTGGTTGAAGACAGGTGCACCATCGACGTGCAGGACGCCTTAGTACACAACGTCACCGTGCCCCCACGTGGGCAACGGGGATGAAGTGTCTTGCCCAAGGACGCAACGCGGTTGCCGCAGGTGGGATTCGAACCGAGGACCTCTCGCCTTGCTGCCTGCACCTCTACCAACTGAGCCACCGCGCCCCCTATAGATTTAGTTACCTTACTTACAAACTTTTTGTTGTTGGATAGTTCAATGCATGTAAAATAGCCAACATTTAGCTGTTGAATATACAACTACATGTATCCAACTATTAAGCGTGGGATAGTCAAACTATATATCATGTACCAATGAATAATAATAAATGACGTCAGTAAAAGTTTTAACTTTTTATTTTGCAGAAATAAAGCATCTGCTCCAGATCAGAAACATTTAATATTTATAAAGTTATTTATTTATGTGTTAGGGTTCAACGACACTTTAACAGCCAACGTCATATCGTGTCGATGACTGTCTTACCTTGGAGGAAGCCGGAGTACCTTGAGAAAGCCACTGAGCAACGACGAGCAGATGCCACCTTCCAAACATCATAACTCCGCACTGCAGCACAGGCAGGGTTAAACTGGTTGAAGACATGCACACCATTGACGTGCAGTACGCCTTAGTGCACGACGTCATCGTTTCCCCGTGTGGACAATAGGGGTGAAGTGTTTGCCCAAGGACACAACGCGGAGGTCCGAATCGATCGCTCAGACAGTCACCCATCCAAGGACTAACCGGACTCAACGTTGCTTAACTTCGGTAATCTGACGAGAACCGGTTATCGCAATGCCACCATTCATAAAGTTCACTGCCTTTCAAACTGTCCCTACCGCGTCTCCATCCCCATCCCACATTTCAGTCGTTATTTACTATTTATTGGTATGTACGGTCACATATTTCTGCACAATAGCTGATCGTGACCGCAACATGAATGTAAAGTCAAGTCGAGTCAATCGTTTACACCCGTGTTGCCCATTTTAGATGACTTCCACCCCAGGCATTGGTAACCGGGTCCCATTTTACCAGTAAAATCAGCGCTCGTTTACCATGGTCAAAAAACACTGCTTCACTTCCCAGGGCTCCAACGGGCACGTAATATATTCATGCCACTGGAGGTTGACATATTTTACTAATAATTTGAATCGTTTTTCCAATAGAACGATTTAAATATTTTATCCCCTTGGTTTATTTGTCGAAGTTGTGGGGAAAATGTTTTAAAAATCAAACCAGCTGCTACAACGAGACGATTTAGTACAACAGTTCATACGCTTATCCAGGCTTAATTGTGTGTTGTAATTGCGCGCAATTGCCATATCGAATGGCATCCAAAGCACGGCAGGTTCTCCTATTTAATCATAGCAAATACAGGCAATGTTTCAGCCAATGGATCTCCGGGTTACCCGGAGGTCCATTGGCTGAAACACTGCTTGTGAACAGGCCATATTTACGGAATTTGATAGCCTTACTATGGTCACAACGCGTTGATTAACGAGCATATCGACGTGCTATTTGTGTGCATTTCATGACAAGACTTCTAGTTTTAACTGTATCTTCTAGAAAGAGAAGCCAACTCTACTAATTGGTCATGCTGGGCTTCCAACATCTCGAATCCAGTACAGCAGACCTCTAGTTGTATGTCCGACTGTTTGTATGGCACGGGTCCAAGTATCAAGTCTTGTATTCTGAGAAAGTACAGTACGTGGAGAGTGTATTATCACTAATACGTGGAGAGTGTACTATCACTAACTCAGGGAACGCGGTGGCTCAGTGGTGGACTGTTGGACTTCTATGCTAGAGGTCCCGAATTCGATCCCAGTCCGGGACGACCCGCGTTATGTCCTTGGGCAAGGCACTTTATCCCGGTTGCCCATAGGGGCACGATGACGCCGTGTACTAAGGCGTACTGTACGTCGATGGTGCACATGTCTTCAACCGCTGTAACCCTGCTTGAGCGGAGCTTGAACAGAGTTAGAATGTTGGGGAGCTGACAGCTGCTTGTCGCTGCTCAGTGGTTCTCTCCGGGCACTCCGGCTTCCTCCACCCGTAAAACTGTCACGGTCACGATTAGTTATTGTGCATAAGTATGTGATCTAAAACACCAATAAATAATATCACTAAATCTCCCGTAGAGTGGAGATTCCACTCAAGCAATAATTTGTTGCAAAGTTCCAGCCAATGGACCTTCGGGGTATACCCGGTCCATTGGCTGAAACATTGCTTGTGCTGTTTGCCCACTTCAACAGAATTTGAAAGTGATACTTTGCGTGATAACTCCACTCCCTGGGTGATTTAGTTACAATACTCCCTCCACGTACTGTACATGATTCCTGTTAAGAGAGAATTGCTATTTTTAGATTACAATCCTGGCGAAAAAATCCCGACTGGAAAAATTATTTGGGTGCAACACATGCTAAACTCCTCATAGCGACGCCCCTGTATTCATACGGTTGAAATTGGAAGTCCTGTCATGAAATGCGCACAAATAGCACGCTGATCTGCGCGTTCATCTACGCGTTATTACCATAGTAAGGCTATCAAATTTTGTGCATATGGCCTGTGCACGAGCAATGTTTCTGCCAATGGACCTCCGGGTAACCCGGAGGTCCATTGGCAGAAACATTGCCCGAGTTTGCTATGAGTAAACAGGAGAACCTGTCGTGCTTTGGATGCCCGATATGGCAATTGCGTGCAATTCCAACGCGCAATTAAGCCTCGATAAGCGCACAGTTCGTGACAGGACTTTTAGTTTTAACTCTAGGAAAACTGACAAATATGACTCAGATCTTGACAAAATTATGTTACAATTTGTAAAACACTATCTCCCGGGCTTCAGTTCTCTGGATCCTTCAAAATTCTCTCACCACACAAAATTTATTTAATAGTACGAGAAAGAAGTAATGTGAAAATTTTTTTATGATTTGCAGTCATTTTATTTTGTTCGGGGTTCAACGATACTTTCGACAGCCAGGGTTATCTCGTGTCGCACAGTTTCACGGGAGGAGGACGCCGGAGTACCAACAAGGAGGGTTAGAAATAGTTAAAGACGGGTGCACTGTCGACGTGCAATACATCTTAGAGCACAGCGGTGTGAACAATCGGATTAAGTACTTTACCCAGTGACCCAGCGCAGCTACCCCTGGTGGGGATCGAACCGTGGACCTTCAGGTATGAAGTCCACTGAGACACCGCGTGATGGTTAGGGCATTGTACTTCAACACAAAAGGTCGTAAGTTCAATCATCACAGGCGCCGTCTGCATAGTATCTGTGGGCAGGACACTTAACCCCACTTTCAAAAGTGAGAGTACCTCTGTACAGTGCGCCAAATGCGTACAAAACTCGGGTGGTACACACACCTTAATTCCGTTAATGCGATCCTAACCTCGATTATGAGGGGTTACAAAGTTGCACTCCAGAAGCATCTAGCTGCTCGGCAGTTTCCCCCTGCATTCCAGCTTCACCCACCCATAAAACTGTCCGCCAAAAGAGTCCAATAGTTACCAACCACTGCTCGACGATTTCCCCCACCCTCCAGCTTCATCCATGTCCGCCAGAAGAGTACGATGGTTACACAACGCTGCTCAGTGCCCCCCCCCCCCCCCCCCGCCCCGCATTCCAGCTTCATCAACCCATACAATTGTCCGCCTGAACACGCTAAAAACTAGAGTGTTAAAACTACACTTGAAGTGCTGTATTTAACACTTACTAAGTGCTGAACTAGCACTTTGTTCTCAAGTGTAGATATCCCAGAACGTGACAGGTGTTACAATAATACTATTTGACAAGTGTAATGTCGCGGCACTTAAAAGAAAACAACGCAGATGACGTGGATCAGGCTCGAACTCTCGAGCCTGATCCGCGTCATCTGCGTTGTGAACTTTTAATTATGTACCACCAAGCGCAAATCAAATTATGGACGATTCTGGAAGAACCACCAATGCCAGACACGTGGGAAGTGCCATCCATTCAAGTTTCAGATGTCTGACGATTGTATTGTCTAAGTGCTTAAAGCATTGCACTTTGAGTGTTAAAATCAAACCCTAAGAGTTAGAATGGGTTTAACACCTTGAAAGTGTCAGTTTTAACACTTTAGTTTTTAGTGTGAAGAGTCCGATAGTTACCCATCATTGCTCTATGATTTCCCCAGCATTCCAGTTTAATCCACCCGTAAAACTATCCGCCTGAAGAGTTCGATAGTTACCCACCGCTGTTCGGTGATTTTCCCCTGCATCCCAACTTCATCCACCCGTAAAACTGTCCGCCTAAACTGTCCGATAGTTACCGACCGGTGTTCGATGAATTTACCCTGCACTCTTTTCATCATCAACCCGTAGAATTCAAAAATTAAACGAGACTTTTGCTCTGTGATTTTCTCTACACTCCAGCTTCCTCCACCCGTAAAACTGACCCGACACGATATGGCCCTGGTTGTTGAAATTATAAATAAATAATAAAATATTGAAATAAATAAATAGAACAGATTTAATATTTTGAAAATTTATTTCTGCTCCTATGACAAACCACAAAGGTGGGTTAAAGCTCACAGAAGCACAGAACCTCCAAATTACTTCACTGAACATAAAAAACCTCTCGTACTCGGGACCTTTCAGTTGTTTGTAATCAAGTCGTCCGGGCTCGTTCCCTGAGTTCTAATGTGTTCTATGTGCCCGTAGGCTGCCAGTAGGTACGTTAGTAGGCGGCCAGTAGGCACATTGAACACATTAGAACTCAGTGTACGAAGTGTTGACCAGGCTCACATTTGACTAAAACGGTTGCCCAGTCTATGAACAACTAACTCTTTCTCATTCTGAGAATCTGAACCACGAAACTCATAGCAATCGCAATCTGTGAGATTGTGGTAAGTGGACGCGGCATAAGACTTCCAAGGGTGGACAAGTACAGAGAAAAGTAGAATTTAACTTACCTCACTTTTGATGTCTCTAAACAAGCAGACAAGAACTATACAACTTAAAAGTCGGAACTCCATCTTCAAAAAACTCTTCTACCGCCGCAAATCGATAATATTCACGTCGTAACTAGTCTTGCGTTCGTTCTGCGAAAATTTGCGTTCTGGAATGAAGGTCAGATATATACGTCCTGGTCTTCACGAAATGCAAAGAAAAGTCGGCGTATTAAATTTCGCTTGTGGTGAAACGCGAACCACACACTGAGAAATGTTATCAGTGAGACTGGATTAAGTCACAATACTTTCGTCACCACGTTCTCAATGTTCTTGTATCGTGAATTTAAGAATACGTTTAATTAGGCTAATCAATAGCCGTTTTGTTTGGTAATCTTTTAATGAAACCAGTGAAAAGGAATAACGATGACTTAAGACCGATGTGTCAGTTGTGACATTGGACACTCTTTTGTTCGCCACACAGTGTTGAATCAAGGTTGCTATTTCATTCGGCTTGCAATTAACACTCATTCAAGCCACATAAAACGTATTTATCAAACCACGATATTTCTTTGACGAACTTATAAAGGAACAAAGAATCAGTCTACTGACCACTCTCAAGTGAACACAAAATTATTTTCACGTTTTTCTTGTTAGTCTGTGTGAAACACACACACTATTGTTTTTGTATGGTTTCTTCTTCTCCTCCTCCTCCTGTCATCTGTCTTCTATATTCTTCCTTGTCCGAAAGATAACGCGAAACCGAATCGTCCTATCTCGCTGATTTTTGGCATACTGGGAGACAGTCACGAGTTCTTGGCCACCTATGTTTTTCAGATTCCAGGGCTTTTCGGGGTGTCCTTAAGAGTGTTTTTGAAAGTGGGTCACGCCCGTATCTCAGGCACGGTATGACGTATGGACCTGGGACCAACACCAAATGAGTCGACACTCGATGGAGATTCAAAATAGGGGTCAAGGTGAATGAGATCACCTAACCTGAGGGTCATTGAGCGCATTTTTCACAACTGCTGGATTTCACATTTTTGAACCCCCTTAATGCATTCCTTCCCGAAGTTCGTAATGCTTTTTCACACTAAAAAAGAGGGCGTGGCCAAACATTTTGAAAGTGGGTCAGGCTCATATCTCAAGCATGGTATGACGTATAGACCTGGGACCAACACCAAACTAGCCGAAACTCGACAGAGGTTTAAAATATGGATCAAGGTCACTGAGGTCACTCAGGGGTCACTGAGTGCATTTTTCAGAATTGCTGAAAATCACATTTTTGGACCCCCTAGTGCATTTCCTTCATCAAACCCTTTGAATGCTGTACACGTATACAGTACGCGGAGAGTGGATTATAACTAAATCACTCGCGGAGTGGAGTTATCAACCAAAGTATAACTTTCAATTTTTGTACATATCGACAAATAACACAAGCAATGTTTCAGCCAATGGACCTCCGGGTTTAACCCGGAGGTCCATTGGCTGAAACTTTGCTTGTGCTGGTTATGCTTTGAAACAAATTAGCAATTATTGAAAATTCCTCCAATCCCTTTGGCATTTGATAACTTGAAAAATATTGCTTGGATTGTCAAGTTACTTTATATTTATGTTCAGGTTACTGATGTGCCGAGCTGTATAGTTTTTGGTGTAAATCTGATAATTTAATCCTGAGATATTAACCCTTTATCCTTCAAATTGAAAATTCCTCCAATCCCTTTGGCATGAGATAACTTGAAAAATATTGCTTGGATTGTCAAGTTACTTTATATTTATGTTCAGGTTACTGATGTGCCGAGCTGTATAGTTTTTGGTGTAAATCTGATAATTTAATCCTGAGATATTAACCCTTTATCCTTCAAATTGAAAATTCCTCCAATCCCTTTGGCATTCGATAACTTGAAAAATATTGCTTGGATTGTCAAGTTACTCTATATTTGTGTTCAGGTTACTGATGTACCGAGCTGTATAGTTTTTGGTGTAAATCTATTATCTTAATCCTGAGATATTAACCCTTTATCCTTCAAATTGAAAATTCCTCCAATCCCTTTGGCATTTGATAACTTGAAAAATATTGCTTGGATTGTCAAGTTACTTCACAATTGTGTTCAGGTTACTGATGTGCTGAGCTGTATAGTTTTTGGTGTTAATCTGATAATTTGATCCCAAGATATTAACCCTTTATCCTTTAAATTGAAAATTCCTCCAACCCCTTTGGCATGAGATAACTCAAAAAATATCAATCCGATTGTCATGTTACTTTATATATTTATTCAGGTTACTGATGCGCTGTGCTGTGTAGTTTTTTTATATAAATCTGATAATTTGATCCGGAGATATTAACCCTTTATCCATCAAATTAGACACTCCTCCAATCCATGTCTATATTTATGTAAGTCTAATAATTAGATCCGGAGATATTAACTTTTTATCCATTAGTCACTCCACCAATCCATTTCTATATGTACCCATACCATGTATGATGTACATAATGTCGGCATCCGGTGTGACTCTCCGTCATACAACTTTCTACTACTTGCGCATATGGGTACACATCTGACGATTTCATTGGCCTATTTTTTAATTTATTGGAAAAAATTATCTCATTCTTGAATGAATATCTTTAAATACTGTTAACGGAAACCTATTCCTTATTTCTTTAAAACTATTTTATCCCCGAAAATAAGCCTCCAATGTATTCCCATTAAATTCATAGAGGGGCGCTGTGGCTCAGTAGTCAGAGGTGAAGGCTGCAAGCCGAGAGGTCCTCAGTTCGAATCCCACCTGCGTCAACCGCCTTTTTTAACAATTTTTATTTCTCAAAATAGAAAGACGGTTTGACGAACAGGCATAGCCTTTATCAACGTCTCTCCCAATACATTTAACAAATTACAAAAAATAATAAATGGGTGCAAGTGCGTGCGCAATGGAGGGCAACACATAATTCATTAATCACATTTACGAAACACTTAATTACGTTCTATGCGTGTTGCCTCTAAAAATGGGAAATCCACTCTTCGGCAAATCTTGGGTGATTTTTCACATGACAAACAGACATTTTTAAACTTTGAAATACGTACTGGCCTATTAGATTTATGACAGCTGTAGTACAGTTGTGGCCACTGAAATAGGCTGATAAACCCTCTCCCCAGTCCCCTCCCTCTTTCTCTCTCTCTCGAAAGAGTTTGGGATTTATCGTAGTTTAACCATTCCGTTGAAAGCGTCCCGTATCTAAAATATAGTCTTGGAAGGCTTGAAAAATCTGAAGATTATCTGAGTTAGACAAAGATAAATCACCAAAAAGAATACTATCTAAAGTGGTATTAAACCCGTTTATTTTGTTCTGCAGTTCCTGTCTCTGTAGTGACCACAGAGGACACTCAAACACAAAGTGTTGGTCGTTTTTTTCTCAAAATGCACACACGAACATCTCGGGTCATCATATATAAATCTTACGAATTTGTGAGCATTTAATTTCACTACAACGCAGGCGTAGGTTGGAATGGTATATTTCACCCTTCCTACAGCCAGTGCGGTAAAACTGTGGAACAATCTGGTCTCCACGCCTTAGTGTCTTTGGGCAAAACACTTCATCCCCATTGTTCACGTGAGGGCATGATGACGTTGTGAACTAAGGCGCACTGCACGTGGATGGTGCACTTGCACTAACCCTGCTTGTGTGGGGTTAGTATGTTGGGGAGCCTGACAGTTGCTCGCCGTTGCTCGGTGGTCCGACACGAGGTGACCCTGGCTGTCGAAAGTGTCGTTAAACCCCAATAAATAAAAAATAACATTCATAGAAGGCATGCCTAGATGGTGTAGTTGGAATTTTTCTGTCCTCTATGCACTGTTTATCAACATGATAACCCGAATACGGTCAATCCCATCTCAATGTTTGTTGATATACTGATAGACTGCCTGCCATTAGTACTCAGGTTTCTAAGATTTCGTGGCATGTGGGGCGTTGAGGCTCTAGGGGCTAAAATATGTTTACAACATATACTGACAAAGGAGTTCGCTGAAGCAATAGCCAATATCTAAAACAGAAGAGAATCAATCATAAACAAAGGATCAGAGAGAAAGCTATAAGTTTTACACTGAATAAAAATGTATATTTTGTATCATGTTACAAACTTCCTTCTCAAATCATGTTGAACAAAGAAGACATTCACTTTTCAAAGCATTTTTAAAATGTATTTATTCTCAATCATAACTCAGTATCGACAGGTTTTCGTATGGAGTGGTGGGTGGCTTTCTCGAAACGCCTATCACAGTTATAAAGTTATGAAATGAAATATTTGGATGGCCTGTTCTTAACCCTCTTAATACTTCAATGTGAGTACAAACACCTTTAATATAACCCATGACTATAGAATGTTTTTCCCTTTCTTTTCTGTGACATTTAATTCTATGTGGAATGGGACACCTTTTCAGTGTGCTTTCTTCCATTCTTAACCCTTTACCCAACATAACAGCGAAAACCGGTCACAGAAATGTCTATTCAGTTAATTACTTTTTCGTTTTTGAATGAAAAACATGATTGGAATCAGCTCGTTTTTTAAAGGATTATTTATTTATTTATTGGTGTTTAAGGTCACATAGTTCTACACAATGGCTAATCATGACCATTACAGTTTTACGGGTGGAGGAAACCGGAGTACCTGGAGAGAGCCACCGGGCAACAGCGAGCAACTGTCAGCTACCCTACATACTTACTCCACACAAGCAGGTTTAGCATTGGTTGAAGACAGGTGCACCATCGACGTGCAGTACGCCTTGGTACACAGCGCCACCGTGCCCTCAGATGGGCCTTAGGGTGAAGTGTCTTGCCCAATGACACAGCGCGGTGGCCGCAGGTGTGTTTCGAACCGACAAACTATCGGCTTGCAGTCTGCACCTCTACCAATTGAGCCACCACGCCCCCTTTTAGCCCTTTACCCAACGAATCGCCCGCATCTGCCCGCGTAATATGCAAATTCAGCAGTTGAAAAAATATTACTTTTCAAAAAATTTCAACAAAACCATATCATGTGACCCCTCGTTGGAACGCGCTCGTTCCAACGAGGGGTCACATGATTTGGTTTTGTTGAAAGTTTTTGAAAAATTTAAAAAAAATATATTTAAAATAATAAATTTTGATATCGTCTGCGTTGGGTAGAGGGTTAAAGGATTCAAATGGAGTATTTTTAGGGAGTATTTCTAACCCTCTCAAAATCTTAATATTGGCCCCCGAAATTTTATTTTATGCACAATCGAGAATAATGAAAACCCTTTCCATTCTCACAATGTTTTTCTGAACACACATGGGCATGGGTGGGACCTCATTATGTTGGCAATGCAAATAAGTCTTCAAATAGTCTCTTCGGGGCCGGTACGTCCTTTTTACGTCTATATTCCAACATTACTGAACTCTTTTACTCGCAATATATTTTCCAGAGGTGCCATGTAACTTAACAATTTCTAGCTAATATGAATATTTGCCATAATCTTTAAATATGACAGATCCGGAGTTGGCGGAGCCAATATTCGTAAAGTGGTTTATGCTCATTATTCAGACTTGGTATGACCAATAGACATGGAACCCACACCGAATGAGTTGAAACTTGCTGGAGGTTCAAAATGTGATCCACCTCAATGCGGCCAGCAGAAGTCATCAAGAGAATTTTTTCGGACCTGTAAGAACATTTTATACCAACTAATGCAATTCTGAAGATTATACTTGTATCTCATCATTCAAATAAATGACAGAGCCAGTAATATTAATTTCTGATTCCTTTATCCAACCCTTTAAATGCTGTGCACATATTTGCGTTTTCTGGTTTCTTAGAAAAATTGTTCTGATTCCTGTATGAATACTGTTAACGAAAACCCATTTTTGATTTGTTAAAAACTATTTTACTCACGAAAATAAACCTATGTAGTTTTTTTTCCCCCTGATACTTTAACCCTTTTCACACAGACTTTAACTGACTGGATGCAGTAAATTCTGTTTCTCTAGTGTTAGAATGTATTTAGCACAAAGACGTGTGTGTATATTTTGCATGGGCGCGCACCTGTTTTGCGATGCCGTAAAGATGATATTATAACAATATAATTAGTTTGGGGAGCATTACGGTTTATTAACTCTTTTGGCGCGGAATAATCTGAGAAACAGAATTCTTAGCGCCTAATATTCATCAGGAATTTTACAAAAAGTACAGGTTGTTAGAATAAAGCGTTATTTTTTTTAAAAGATGTTCTAATGATCTCATTGACAGTTTTTCAAATGATTTCCTGTATATATTTAAATGGCACCTTTATCGTTGTTCATGGATAGGACATAAATGGTGCATGAAACATAGGAATACGTATGTATGTTCAACCCTTTACCCAACGAGTCGGCCGCCTCCCCCCCCCCCCCCCCCCGCGTAATATGCAACTTGAGCAGCTGAAAAAATATTATTTTTCAAAAACTTTCAACAAAACCATATCAAATGACCCCTCGTTGGAACGAGCTCATCGAGCTCGTTCCAACGAGGGGTCACATGATATGGTTTTGTTGAAGTTTTTCTGAAAAATTTTAAAAACTGATATTTAAAATAATAAATTTTGATATCGTCTGCGTTAAGTAAAGGGTTAAAAGCATTTGGAAATGGACACACACAGTTGGCTAAAATGACTACTGCTGTACCTTTCCGCCATCTGCCGTCTGTCGACTTTAGTCGCCTGTCGCGCCAAAAGAGTTAACGACCCGAGAGGGGTGAATAATATCCCAACGATTTATTGTCTACGGCCGTTAATAAGCCAGATGGCTGTTATTCAATCCTCAGGGGCGTTAAGAAATCAGGACGCCCGACAAAATCATGTTATTACCACAGTACAGTTGCCGTGGATTCGTCGTTATCCACATGCGGTCAATGATGTCCACGCATGCATTTACCGCTAATAAAAATCATCAGCAGCAAAATTTTAATTAATGAAGCATCGGGTTGTGACCAGTCCACGACGGGTGTATTTTATTATTACCATGACCGAAATTTTGTTGTCATTAACGCTTCTCGCTCGCATCCGGCTGCATGATGTAATGAATGAATGAGTTTTACTGCCTCGCCAAACTCCGTGAAAATACTAGAGAACGCCCCATAAATTTGTAATAATTCTTGTTATAATAACTTGACGTGTAATAATAATAGTGTCTTGCACAACCACAATTAAATGGGTACAACACGTCACAGCTGATACATAAACACATGGATATAATTAAAAAAGCATTCAAGTCACACACACATGAGTTCACCGAAATCCAAACACACAGGACTTACAGCAGATGATGACACACCCAGCGCACATGACTTGCAAACACACAGGACTTACAGCAGATGATGACACACCCAGCGCACATGACTTGCAAACACACAGGACTTACAGCAGATGATGACACACCCAGCGCACATGACGTGCAAACACACAGGACTTACAGCAGATGATGACACACCCAGCGCACATGACTTGCACACACACAGTTATAAACACCCGGATACACGCGCTCACAACTCGAACAATATTGCACACGAAATGATCATTTATCACTTACGGATGATCATTTCGTTTTCTGAAATTATCAAACTCTCACGTAGCTTCGACTGCCGCGAAGATGTCCGATAAAAACGGCGGCATATACGAAGATGTCCGATAGAGAACGGAAGTATATACGAAGATGTCCGATAGAGAACGGCGGCATATACGAAGATATCCGATAGAGAACGGAAGTATATACGAAGATGTCCGATAGAGAACGGCGGCATATACGAAGATATCCGATAGAGAACAGAAGTATATTCGAAGATGTCCGATAGAGAACGGCAGTATATTCGAAGATGTCCGATAGAGAACGGCAATATATTCGAAGATGTCCGATAGAGAACGGCAGTATATTCGAAGATGTCCGATAGAGAACGGCAGTATATATGCTGATATCCGATAGAGAACGGCAGTATATATGCTGATATCCGATAGAGAACGACAGTATATACGAAATGTTAGATAGATAACGGCAGTATATACGAAGATGTCAGATAGAAGACGACAGTATATACGAAGATGTCCGATAAACAACGACAGTATATATGTTGATATCCGATCGAGAACGACAGTATATACGAAGATGTCCGATAGGAAACGACAGTATATACGAAGATGTCCGATAGAGAACGGCAGCATATACATTTTGAGTTCGGTATCGGTTTCGGTATTTTTGCTGGGGTATACTGTGCTATCGCTTCAGTATTCGGCTGAGGGTTACTGATAGTATTGTGGGAAATTTATTAGCGGTTAACCGATGTTTGGCGATCGCATCTGGCATAAGCCATCGGTAGAAGTGTTTGTGCCGATTGTTACTTGGAACAACATTTGATCAAAACTGTTTGTATTTATGTTTGATTCACGATTTCATACAAGCCGTATGAAGTTTAATAATTTGCCACAATGATTGGCAGGATTCATGATTAGTCTTATCTCATTGATTGGATTGATCTCAGGTGCCACGTGTCATGTGATGACTGTATGAAATACGACACCAGCAGAAACAAGTTAACCCTTACCCAACGTAACGGACAGAACGGCCAGCGGTATTTCCAAAAATCACAATTAAATTTTCATAATTTTTTTATTTTTTGTCTCAAAAACATAGCTTATGATCCCGCATTGTGAGCTCGTTCCAATGAGGGATCATAAGCTATGTTTTTGAGACAAAAAATGAAAATATTTAGTTATGAAAGAATTTTCTTTTGTGTTAGGTAAAGGGATAACAGCATGGCGTCTTTGATCATTGATCAAAGACGCGGCGCTATTAACTTCTTTCCGATGATGTCGTATTTTTATTTTAATTCACACAGTGACATGCTCTTAAGGTCAATAGAACCTGACTGCTCTGTAAAATTAACCCTATTCTATCTATGCATTCTTGAGCATACTGCTCCGTTTGGTTGTGACTATATTTAAAATAATAAATTTTGATATCGTCTGCGTTGGGTAGAGGGTTAAAGGATTCAAATGGAGTATTTTTAGGGAGTATTTCTAACCCTCTCAAAATCTTAATATTGGCCCCCGAAATTTTATTTTATGCACAATCGAGAATAATGAAAACCCTTTCCATTCTCACAATGTTTTTCTGAACACACATGGGCATGGGTGGGACCTCATTATGTTGGCAATGCAAATAAGTCTTCAAATAGTCTCTTCGGGGCCGGTACGTCCTTTTTACGTCTATATTCCAACATTACTGAACTCTTTTACTCGCAATATATTTTCCAGAGGTGCCATGTAACTTAACAATTTCTAGCTAATATGAATATTTGCCATAATCTTTAAATATGACAGATCCGGAGTTGGCGGAGCCAATATTCGTAAAGTGGTTTATGCTCATTATTCAGACAATCGACCGACTGTGCGTAAGCAGTTGACGGTCGCAAATCCTTTACGGTTAATCACTAGAATTTATATCAGGACAATGCAGAATAAACTGTTATTGTCTCACTCTATCACAGTGCCACAAATCGTCGCCTGAGTGCTAGAATGTTCTATGTCCCATATGGGAGTACTCTGTCCTCTATGGGAGTACTCTGTCCCGTATGGGAGTACTCTGTCCTCTATGGGAGTACTCTGTCCCGTATGGGAGTACTCTGTCCTCTATGGGAGTACTCTGTCCCATATGGGAGTACTCTGTCCTCTATGGGAGTACTCTGTCCCGTATGGGAGTACTCTGTCCTCTATGGGAGTACTCTGTCCCGTATGGGAGTACTCTGTCCTTTATGGGAGTACTCTGTCCCGTATGGGAGTACTCTGTCCTTTATGGGAGTACTCTGTACCGTATGGGAGTACTCTGTCCTCTATGGGAGTACTCTGTCCCGTATGGAAGTACTCTGTCCTCTATGGGAGTACTCTGTCCCGTATGGGATATAGAACATTCTAACACTCAGGCGACGAAATGCCACTGACATGATCTCAACATGACTGTTCATTTTTCAGCCAACATAATTTATATCTGGAGTAATGTTTTGATTTGTTCCAACACACCATAACCTCCAGGGGAATATTTCAGGCTTTCGTGTCATTTCTACGCTGATGATACACAGCTTTACATTCGCTTCGCTCCCGACACGGAAACTCAAGCTCACGATGTTATTGAACAGTGCGCCGAAGAGATAAGGGTATGGATGTCAAGTAATTTCCTGAAGCTTAAGGTTGAAAAAACTGAGCTAATCTACATCCGGAGCGTATAATCAGCTCTTTAAATCCCCCGTTCTAACATTTGTACAAGGGAAGCCGAAGTAAACCCCACATCTCAAGTTCAAAATTTGGGCTGTATCTTTGTCAATAGACTTACTTTCGACAACCTTGTCAATCAAATTTGTCGATCAGCATTCTCCCATCTTCGAAATATCAACAAAATACGATGCCTTGTTGATAAACGTTCATGTATTTGTATAATAACACTTTGGCCGGCCGCTGATTTGTCGTGGTTCTCGGGTGAGAAGGCCTTGGTTACCCCTGTGCTCCCAACTGCTTCCCGATTCCCACGCTTCTTCTCTCCTCCCAGCACTCAGCGACGAACTGCTTGATGACATCCCTTGCCCCATTCATCCCAATATCTCCGATTGGCATATTAACCCCTTCCTTTGAGTCACTCACTAACCTTCATTCTGACATCCCACTTCCCCATTATACTCCCAGTGAGTCTTGTTCTTTTAGGCTGGTATTTTGGGCATACTAGAAGAACGTGTTTCAGGGTCTCCACCGCGCCTAAATTACACATATAGTGCTCTTTTTTGCTGTTTTTTCCCGATTTTTCCCCTCAGCTCCAGGGACCGCGACCCACCTTGAACAACAGTGACCCCCCCCCCCTCCCCCCAAAGATGTCATCAAGGTACTCTTCAAAACCAGGTTTCTCTTTATCACGCAGGCCGCCCAAAGACCTCTTTGATTTGATCACCCTCTCGCAAATTGAGGTTCCCATCCTCCATGACCCTTTCTCGGGAGAATGTTTTACCCTTAGTCGCCCTGCTTCTGGGTCCGAGATCTCCAAAGAGTATTTCTCTATTAGCTCCCTCACTTATAGCATCCATCCTGTCTTGGTATTTGAGTAGAAAATGTACTAGAACATTACTTTACACCATCGGCTGTCGGGGAGATTTACCCAATAATTAAGATAACCGAGTTTCAATAAATCTATCCTGTCCTTGATCCTCATCCACCCAAGCTCACCCCTGATTGCTTCTAGTGCTGCGGCATTACTCGAACCCCGTTATTAACCGGCCCGCATCGTTCTGCAGGGTTTTCAAGCTCTTTATAGCCGTTTGGTTTAGGGGTACCACTTCCGTACCATATGTTATACTTGGCAGACTCGCCATTTCCCAAATAGTTTTCCCCAGGAAAACCAGGCCTGCAACCACGGGGAAAAAAAGGGGGGAGGGGCGCCCCCTGGAAACATCCCCTCCACCAAGAAAAATTTCAGACACTGTTTTTCAATTTTCACTCTTTTGATCGATTTTGTCTACCAGTGAATTGACGGAGTCTCTATTGTTATTTTTGAGGTGTTTATTTAACCCTTTACCTAACATGAAAAGCAGGCGACATTTGCAAAGAAAATTCTTGAATAACTATTTTTTTTCATTTTTTGTCTCAAAAACATAGGTTATGACCCCCCATTGGAACGATCTCGACGAGCTCGTTCCAACGAGGGGGTCATAACCTATGTTTTTGAGACAAAAAATGAAAAAATAATAAAAATTAATTGGCGATTTTTGAGAATAGCGCAAAACCGGTTTTGGCCGTTACGTTGGGTAAAGGGTTAACACACAGATTATACACAACTATGACAATACGAAACATTAACTAATTAACAGAAGTGATGAGTGGTTGCTGGTAATTGAAAGTAGGAGAAATGCTCTCGCAAACAAAGGCTTTCCATGGGACAAAGACAGGAAATTGCTCCTTTTAATGCCAAATTTTAATATTTTTACGTGGAACCATGGTCGACCCGGGGCAAATGTGCTTGGTAAAGAGTATCCAAATTAGTGGAATTTAGTCACTTTGAGGAGGTGTGGGGGTGGAGGGGGGGAAGAAAACGATTCTGAATGATCCTTCAAACATTAGTGGACAGAAATAAAAAATTGCCAATAATGAATCTTGTTATTTGAGCAGAAAAAATAAAACTTTTTGTGGTATGTTGAAGCAGGAATTGATCCTTCAGAAGACAGGAAATTGCGCCTTTTAATGCCAAATTTTAAAATGTTTCCATGCCGGGTTGAACCATGGTCGATCCTGTCTTCTGGATGGTAATGCAAAAGTTAGTGGGCAGAAATAAAAAAAAAATCAAATAATGAATCTTGTTATTTGAGCAGAAAAAATAAAACTTTTTGGGGTATGTTGAAGTAGGAATTGATCCTTCAGAAGACAGGAAATTGCGCCTTTTAATGCAAAAGTTTTAATTTTTCCCATGCCGACTCGAAACATGATCGACCCGGCGCACATGTGCTTGGCACGGTGTGTCCAAATTAGTGGAATTTATAGCTATGGGGGGGGGGGGGGGGTGATTCAGGATGGTCAATTCAAAAGTTAGTGGACAGAAATAAAAATTCAAATAATGAATCTTATTATTTGAGCAGAAAAAATAAAACTTTCTGGGGTATGTTGAAGTAGGAATTGATCCTTCAAAAGACAGGAAATTGCTCCTTTTAATGCCAAATTTTAAAATTTCTCCATCGTCGGCCCAGATGTGCTTGACAAGATGTATCCAAATTATTGTACTTTAGTCACTTGGGGGGGGGGGGGGGATAAATGATTCTGGATGAAAAAATGATGGGATTGTGATTGTGTCCAGGTTGGGGAGGCCCCCCCCCCCCCCCCCCCCACATGGTCCGCCGTCCCAACTGATGCCCGACCCTGGTTGCAGGCCTGACGAAAACCCTTATTGAAACTGTTCTTCTTATAAGTTCCATTTGGTTAAGGATTCGCATGCCCTCTCAGAAACAATTTACTTGTGTGGTTGTGGTAGATGCATCTTCCTGTGATGTTTATATTTCCCCCCAGATACTCTGTCTCTCATACACTTCATAACCACTCGTCTTGAGCACTGCAATTCTTTGCTTTCTGGATCTAAGCAATGTAACATTAACAAGCTCCAGCAAGTTCAGAACTGCGCTGCCCACTTCATTACAAAAAAAAAACTGTAAAATCATGACATATCACGCCAGTTCATTATAGATTGCATTGGCTCCCTATTAAACCAAGAATTGATTTTAAAGTGCTTTTGTTGGTTTATAAATGCCTGAACGGGTTGGCCCCAACTTATCTGTCAGACCTACTCACATACTATCAACCCTCTAGAGCACTTCAGTCATCTGGCGCGGTAAGCTTGAAACAACCTAGTGGCAAACTGCGTCCTGCTGGTGATAGGGCGTTTTCCGTATGCGGTCCTACACTGTGGAATCTACTTCCCCGTGATATTAAACAGGCTAATTCAGTTTCTACTTTCAAATCAAAGATTAAAATCTTTTTATTCCGTCAAGCGTTTATTGATCATTTATAACTCTTTGTGTTTTTTTTTTAGATTTGTTTTCTTTTAGCGTATTTTATGTGTATGTCAGCGGCATGTACTGCCACATAGTATTTTAACCCTTTACCTAATATGAAAAGCAGACGACACTTGCAAAAAAAATTCTTGAATAACTATTATTTTCATTTTTGGTCTCAAAAACATGGGTTATGACCCCTCAATGGAACGAGCTCGACAAGCTCGTTCCAATGAGGGGTCATAACCTACGTTTTAGAGACAAAAAATAAAAAAAATAATGAAAATTAATTGCCGATTTTTGAGAATAGCGCTGGCCGGTTTTGGCCGTTACGTTGGGTAAAGGGTTAATTGAATTTTAGGTTAAATGAATTATTATCATTTTGTGATCTCAGAACATTTACAACACGCAATCATTTGGAGGTCCTGCTGACAATACACAAATCACATGAACAGTGATTTCTAGTTAAGTTCTGGTTATCTGTTAAGGCAGCCACAATCATAGGGCAGTTATTTCTTGTTAAGTCCTCGTTATCTGTTAAGGCAGCCACAATCATAGTGCAGTCATTTCTAGTTAAGTTCTGGTTATCTCCAAAGGCAGCCACAATCATAGGGCAGTGATTTCTAGTTAAGGTCTGGTTATCTGTTAAGGCAGCCACAATCATAGGGCAGTGATTTCTAGTTAAGTTCTGGTTATCTGCTAAGGCAGCCACAATCATAGGGCAGTGATTTCTAGTTAAGTTCTGGTTATCTGCTAAGGCAGCCACAATCATAGGGCAGTGATTTCTAGTTACGTTCTGGTTATCTGTTAAGGCAGCCACAATCATAGGGCAGTGATTTCCTGTTAAGTCCTAGTTATCGGTTAAGGCAGCCACAATCATAGGGCAGTGATTTCTAGTTAAGTTCTGGTTATCTGTTAAGGCAGCCACAATCATACGGCAGTGATTGCTAGTTAAGGTCTGGTTATCTGTTAAGGCAGCCACAATCATATGCAGTGATTCCTAGTTACGTTCTGGTTATCTGATAAGGCAGCCACAATCATACGGAAAGTGATTCCTAGTTAAGGTCTGGTTATCTGTTAAGGCAGCCCCAATAATAGGCAGTGATTCCTAGTTAAGTTCTGGTTATCTGTTAAGGCAGCTACAATCACAGGGCAGTGATTCCTAGTTAAGGTCTGGTTATCTGTTAAGGCAATCACAATCATAGGCAGTGATTCCTAGTTAAGTTCTGGTTATCTGTTAAGGCAGCCACAATCATAGGACAGTGATTTCTAGTTAAGTTCTGGTTATCTGTTAAGGCTGCCACAATCATAGGGCAGTCATTTCTAGTTAACTCCTGGTTATCTGTTAAGGCAGCCACAATCATAGAGCAGTGATTTATAGTTAAGTTCTGGTTATCTGTTAAGGCAGCCACAATCATAGGGCAGTGATTTCTAGTTAAGGTCTGGTTATCGGTTAAGGCAGCCACAATCATAGAGCAGTGATTTCTAGTTAAGTCCTGGTTATCTGTTAAGGCAGCCACAATCATAGAGCAGTGATTTCTAGTTAAGTTCTGGTTATGGTTATCTGTTAAGGCAGCCACAATCATAGGGCAGTGACTTCTAGTAAAGTCCGAGTTATCGGATAAGGCAGTCACAATCATAGGGCAGTGATTTCTAGTTAAGGTCTGGTTATCTGTTAAGGCGGCCACAATCACAGGGCAGTGATTTCTAGTTAAGTTCTGGTTATCTGTTAAGGCGGCCACAATCATAGGGCAGTGATTTCTAGTTAAGGTCTCGTTATCTGTTAAGGCAGCCACAATCATAGGGCAGTGATTTCTAGTTAAGGTCTGGTTATCTGTTAAGGCAGCCACAATAATAGGCAGTGATTTCTAGTTAAGTTCTGGTTATCTGCTAAGGCGGCCACGATGATGAGGCAGAGATTTCTTGTTAAGTCCTAGTTATCTGTTAAGGCAGCCACAATCATAGGGCAGTGATTTCTAGTTAAGGACTGGTTATCTGTTAAGGCAGCCACAATCATAGGGCAGTGATTTCTTGTTAAGACCTGGTTATCTGTTAAGGCAGCCACAATCATAGGGCAGTGATTTCTAGTTAATTCCTGGTTATCTGTTAAGGCAGCCACAATCATAGGGCAGTGATTTCTAGTTAAGATCTGGTTATCTGTTAAGGCAGCCGCAATCATAGGGCAGTGATTTCTAGTTAAGGTCTGGTTATCTGTTAAGGCAGCCACAATCATAGGGGGTGATTTCTAGTTAAGTTCTGGTTATCTGTTACGGTGGCCACAATCATATGGCAGTCATTTCTAGTTAAGCCCAGGTTATCTGTTAAGGCAGCCACAATCATAGGGCAGTGATTTCTAGTTAAGTTCTGGCTATCTGTTAAGGCAGCCACAATCATAAGGCAGTGAATTCTAGTTAAGATCGGGTTATCGGTTAAGGCAGCCACAATCATAGAGCAGTGATTTCTAGTTAAGTTCTGGCTATCTGTTAAGGCAGCCACAATCATAGGGCAGTGATTTCTAGTTAAGGTTTGGTTATTTTGTGAGGCAGCCACAATCATATGGCAGTGATTACTAGTTAAGTCCTCGTTACCTGTTAAGGCAGCCACAATCATAGGACAGTGATTTCTTGCTAAGTCCTCGTTATCTGTTAAGACAGCCACAATCACAGGGCAGTGATTTCCAGTTAAGTTCTGGTTATCTGTTAAGGCAACAACAACCATAGGGCAGTGATTTCTAGATAAGTTCTGGCTATCTGTTAAGGCAGCCACAATCATAAGGCAGTGATTTCTAGTTAAGGTCTGGTTATCGGTTAAGGCAGCCACAATCATAAAGCAGTGATTTCTAGTTTAGTTCTGGTTATCTGTTAAGGCAGCCATAATCATAGGGCAGTGATTTCTAGTTAAGGTCAGGTTATCGGTTAAGGCAGCCACAATGATAGAGCGGTGATTTATAGTTAAGTTCTGGCTATCTGTTAAGGCAGCCACAATCATAAGGCAGTGATTTCTAGTTAAGGTCTGGTTATCGGTTAAGGCAGCCACAATCATAGGGCAGTGATTTCTAGTTAAGTCCTGGTTATCTGTTAAGGCAGCCACAATCATAGAGCAGTGATTTCTAGTTAAGTTCTGGTTATGGTTATCTGTTAAGGCAGCCACAATCATAGGGCAGTGACTTCTAGTTAAGTCCTAGTTAAAGGATAAGACAGCCACAATCATAGGGCAGTGATTTCTAGTTAAGGTCTGGTTATCTGTTAAGGCGGCCACAATCATAGGGCAGTGATTTCTAGTTAAGTTCTGGTTATCTGTTAAGGCAGCCACTATCATAAGGCAGTGATTTCTAGTTAAGGTCTGGTTATCTGTTAAGGCGGCCACAATCATAGGGCAGTGATTTCTAGTTAAGTTCTGGTTATCGGCTGAGGCAGCCACAATCATAGAGCAGTGATTTCTAGTTAAGTTCTGGTTATCTGTTAAGGCAGCCACTATCATAAGGCAGTGATTTCTAGTTAAGGTTTGGTTATTTTGTAAGGTAGCCACAATCATAGGGCAGTGATTTCTAGTTAAGTTCTGGTTATCGGCTAAGGCAGCCACAATCATAGGGCAGTGATTACTAGTTAAGTCCTCGTTACCTGTTAAGGCAGCCACAACCATAGGGCAGTGATTTCTAGTTAAGTCCTGGTTATCTGTTAAGGCAACCACAATCATAGAGCAGTGATTTCTAGTTAAGTTCTGGTTATGGTTATCTGTTAAGGCAGCCACAATCATAGGGCAGTGACTTCTAGTTAAGTCCTAGTTAACGGATAAGGCAGCCACAATCATAGGGCAGTGATTTCAGGTTAAGGTCTGGTTATCTGTTAAGGCGGCCACAATCACAGGGCAGTGATTTCAAGTTAAGTTCTGGTTATCTGTTAAGGCGGCTACAATCATAGGGCAGTGATTTCTAGTTAACGTCTGGTTATCTGTTAAGGCAGCCACAATCATAGGGCAGTGATTTCTAGTTAAGGTCTGGTTATCTGTTAAGGCAGCCACAATCATAGGCGGTGATTTCTAGTTAAGTTCTGGTTATCTGTTAGGGCGGCCACAATCATAGGGCAGTGATTTCCTGTTAAGTCCTAGTTATCGGTTAAGGCAGCCACAATCATAGGGCAGTGATTTCTAGTTAAGGTTTGGTTATCGGTTAAGGCAGCCACAATCATAGAGCAGTGATTTCTAGTTAAATTCTGGCTATCTGTTAAGGCAACCGCAATCGTAGGGCAGTAATTTCTAGTTAATTCCTGGTTATCTGTTAAGGCAGCCACAATCACAGAGCAGTGATTTCTAGTTAAGTTCTGGTTATGGTTATCTGTTAAGGCAGCCACAATCATAGGGCAGTGACTTCTAGTTAAGTCCTAGTTATCGGATAAGGCAGCCACAATCATAGGGCAGTGATTTCTAGTTAAGGTCTGGTTATCTGTTAAGGCGGCCGCAATCATAGGGCAGTGATTTCTAGTTAAGTTCTGGTTATCTGTTAAGGCGGCCACAATCATAGGGCAGTGATTTCTAGTTAAGGTCTGGTTATCTGTTAAGGCAGCCACAGTCATAGGGCAGTGATTTCTAGTTAAGGTCTGGTTATCTGTTAAGGCAGCCACAATCATAGGGCAGTGATTTCTAGTTAAGTTCTGGTTATATGTTAAGGCGGCCACAATCATAGGGCAGTGATTTCTTGTTAAGTCATAGTTATCTGTTAAGGCAGCCACAATCATAGGGCAGTGATTTCTGGTTAAGGTCTGGTTATCTGTTAAGGCAGCCAGAATCATAGGGCAGTGATGTCTAGTTAAGGTCTGGTTATCTGTTAAGGCAGCCACAATAATAGGGCGTGATTTCTAGTTAAGTTCTGGTTATCTGTTAAGGTGGCCACTATCATATGGCAGTGATTTCTAGTTAAGTTCTGGTTATGGTTATCTGTTAAAGCAACCACAATCATAGGGCAGTGACTTCTAGTTAAGTCCTAGTTATCGGATAAGGCAGCCACAATCATAGGGCAGTGATTTCTAGTTAAGGACTGGTTATCTGTTAAGGCGGCCACAATCACAGGGCAGTGATTTCTAGTTAAGTTCTGGTTATCTGTTAAGGCGGCCACAATTATAGGGCAGTGATTTCTAGTTAAGGTCTGGTTATCTGTTAAGGCAGCCACAATCATAGGGCAGTGATTTCTAGTTAAGGTCTGGTTATCTGTTAACGCAACCACAATCTTAGGGCAGTGATTTCTAGTTAAGTTTTGGTTATCTGTTGAGGATGCCACAATCATAGGGCAGTGATATCTTGTTAAGTCCTAGTTATCTGTTAAGGCAGCCACAATCATAGTGATTTCTAGTTTAGTCCTGGTTATCTGTTAAGGCAGCCACAATCATAGAGCTGTGATTTCTAGTTAAGTTCTGGTTATGGTTATCTGTTAAGGCAGCCACAATCATAGGGCAGTGACTTCTAGTTTAGTCCTAGTTAACGGATAAGGCAGCCACAATCATAGGGCAGTGATTTCTAGTTATTTTCTGGTTATCTGTTAAGGCAGCCACAATCATAGGGCAGTGATTTCTAGTTAAGGTCTGGTTATCTGTTAAGGCAGCCCAATCATAGGGCAGTGATTTCTAGTTAAGGTCTGGTTATCTGTTAAGGCAGCCACAATCATAGTGCAGTGATTTCTAGTTAAGGTCTGGTTATCGGTTAAGGCAGCCACAATCATAGAGCAGTGATTTCTAGTTAAATTCTGGCTATTTGTTAAGGCAGCCACAATCATAGGGCAGTGATTTCTAATTAAGGTTTGGTTATCGGTTAAGGCAGCCACAATCATAGAGCCGTGATTTCTAGTTATGTTCTGGCTATCTGTTAAGGCAACCGCAATCATACGGCAGTAATTTCTAGTTAATTCCTGGTTATCTGTTAAGGCAGCCACAATCATAGAGCAGTGATTTCTTGTTAAGTTCTGGTTATGGTTATCTGTTAAGGCAGCCACAATCATAGGGCAGTGACTTCTAGTTAAGTCCTAGTTATCGGATAAGGCAGCCGCAATCATAGGGCAGTGATTTCTAGTTAAGGTCTGGTTATCTTTTAAGGCAGCCACAGTCATAGGGCAGTGATTTCTATTTAAGGTCTGGTTATCTGTTAAGGCAGCCGCAATCATAGGGCAGTGATTTCTAGTTAAGTTCTGGTTATCTGTTAAGGCGGCCACAATCATAGGGCAGTGATTTCTTGTTAAGTCATAGTTATATGTTAAGGCAGCCACAATCATAGGGCAGTGATTTCTAGTTAAGGTCTGGTTATCTGTTAAGGCAGCCACAATCATAGGGCAGTGATGTCGAGTTAAGGTCTGGTTATCTGTTAAGGCAGCCACAATCATAGGGCAGTGATTTCTAGTTAAGGTCTGGTTATCTGTTAAGGCAGCCACAATCATAGGGCGTGATTTCTAGTTAAGTTCTGGTTATCTGTTAAGGTGGCCACTATCATATGGCTGTGATTTCTAGTTAAGTTCTGGTTATGGTTATCTGTTAAAGCAGCCACAATCATAGGGCAGTGACTTCTAGTTAAGTTCTAGTTATCGGATAAGGCAGCCACAATCATAGGGCAGTGATTTCTAGTTAAGTTTTGGTTATCTGTTGAGGATGCCACAATCATAGGGCAGTGATATCTTGTTAAGTCCTAGTTATCTGTTAAGGCAGCCACAATCATAGGGCAGTGATTTCTAGTTAAGGTCTGGTTATCTGTTAAGGCAGCAACAATCATAGGGCAGTGATTTCTAATTAAGGTCTGGTTATCTGTTAAGACAGCCACAATCATAGTGCAGTGATTTCTAGTTATGTCCAGGTTATCAGTTAAGGCAGCCACAATCATTGGGCAGTGATTTCTAGATAAGTTTTGGTTATCTGTTAAGGCAGCCACAATCATAGGGCAGTGATTTCTAGTTAAGTTCTGGTTATCTGTTAAGGCAGCCACTATCACAAGGCAGTGATTTCTAGTTAAGGTCTGGTTATCTGTTAAGGCGGCCGCAATCATAGGGCAGTGATGTCTAGTTAAGTTCTGGGTTATCTGTTAAGGCAGCCACAATCATAGTGCAGTGATTTCTAGTTAAGTTCTGGTTATCTGTTAAGGCAGCCACAATCATAGTGCAGTGATTTCTAGTTAAGGTCTGGTTATCTGTTAAGGCAGCCACAATCATAGGGCAGTGATTTCTAGTTAAGTCCTGGTTATCTGTTAAGGCAGCCACAATCATGGGGCAGTGATTTCTAGTTAAGTCCTAGTTATCTGTTAAGGCAGCCACAATCATAGGCAGTGATTCCTAGTTAAGGTCTGGTTATCTGTTAAGGCAGCCACAATAATAGGCAGTGATTTCTAGTTAAGTTCTGGTTATCTGCTAAGGCGGCCACAATCATGAGGCAGAGATTTCTTCTTAAGTCCTAGTTATCTGTTAAGGCAGCCACAATCATAGGGCAGTGATTTCAAGTTAAGGACTGGTTATCTGTTAAGGCAGCCACAATCATAGGGCAGTGATTTCTAATTAAGGTCTGGTTATCTGTTAAGGCAGCCACAATCATAGGGCGGTGATTTCTTGTTAAGACCTGGTTATCTGTTAAGGCAGCCACAATCATAGGGCAGTGATTTCTAGTTAAGTCCTGGTTATCTGTTAGGGCAGTCACAATCATGGGGCAGTGATTTCTAGTTAAGTCCTAGTTATCTGTTAAGGCAGCCACAATCATAGGCAGTGATTCCGAGTTAAGGTCTGGTTATCTGTTAAGGCAGCCATAATCATAGTGCAGTGATTTCTAGTTTAGTTTTGGCTATCTGTTAAGGCAGCCACAATCATAGCACAGTGATTTCTAGTTAAGTTCTGGTTATCTGTTAAGTCAGCCGCAATCACAGGGCAGTGATTTCTAGTTTGGTTCTAGTTATCCGTTAAGGCAGCCACAATGATAGGGCAGTGATTTCTAGTTAAGTTCTGGTTATCTGTTCAGGCAGCCACAATCATAGTGCAGTGATTTCTAGTTAAGTTCTGGTTATCTGTTAAGGCAGCCACAATCATAGGGCAGTGATTTCTAGTTAAGTCCTGGTTATCTGTTAAGGCAGCCACAATCATAGGGCAGTGATTTCTAGTTAAGTCCTGGTTATCTGTTTAGGCAGCCTCAGTCATAGGGCAGTGATTTCTAGTTAAATCCTGGTTGTCTGTTAAGGCAGCCACAATCATTGGGCTGTGATTTCTAGTTAAGTCCTAGTTGTCCGTTAAGGCAGCCACAATCACAGGGCAGTCATTTCTAGTTAAGGTCTGTTAAGGCAGCCACAATCATAGAGCAGTGATTTCTAGTTAAGTTCTGGTTATCTGTTAAGGCATCCGCAATCACAGGGCAGTGATTTCTAGTTTAGTTCTAGTTATCCGTTAAGGCAGCCACAATGATAGGGCAGTGATTTCTAGTTAAGTTCTGGTTATCTGTTCAGGCAGCCACAATCATAGTGCAGTGATTTCTAGTTAAGTTCTGGTTATCTGTTAAGGCAGCCACAATCATAGGGCAGTGATTTCTAGTTAAGGGCTGGTTATCTGTTAAGGCAGCCACAATCATAGGGCAGTTGTTTCTAGTTAAGTCCTAGTTATCTGTTAAGGCAGCCACAATCATAGGGCAGTGATTTCTAGTTAAGTACTAGTTATCTGTTAAGGCAGCCACAATCATAGGGCAGTGATTTCTAGTTAAGTCCTGGTTATCTGTAGAGGCGGCCACAATCATAGGGCAGTGATTTCTAGTTAAGTTCTTGTTATCTGTTAAGGCAGCCACAATCATAGGGCAGTGATTTCTAGTTAAGTTCTGGTTATCTGTTGAGGCAGCCACAATCATAGGGGTGTGATTTCTTGTTAAGTCCTGGTTATCTGTTAAGGCAGCCGCTATCATAGGGCAGTGATTTCTAGTTAAGTTCGGGTTATCTGTGATGGCAGCCACAATCATAGAGCAGTGATTTCTAGTTAAGTTCTGGTTATCTGTTAAGGCAGCCACAATCATAGGGCAGTGATTTCTGGTTAAGTTCTAGTTATCCGTTAAGGCAGCCACAATCATAGGGCAGTGATTTCTAGTTAAGTTCTGGTTATCTGTTCAGGCGGCCACAATCATAGTGCAGTGATTTCTACTCAAGTTCTGGTTATCTGTTAAGGCAGCCACAATCATAGGGCAGTGGTTTCTAGTTAAGTCCTGGTTATCTGTTAAGGCAGCCACAATCATAGGGCAGTGATTTCTAGTTAAGTCCTCGTTATCTGTTAAGGCAGCCACAATCATAGGGCAGTGATTTCTAGTTAAGTCCTGGTTATCTGTGGAGGCGGCCACAATCATAGGGCAGTGATTTCTAGTTAAGTCCTAGTTGTCTGTTAAGGCAGCCACAATCATTGTGCAGTGATTTCTAGTTATGTCCTAGTTATCTGTTAAGGCAGCCACAATCAGAGGGCAGTCATTTCTAGTTAATGTCTGGTTATCTGTTAAGGCGGCCACACTCATAGGGCAATGATTTCTAGTTAAGTCCTGGTTATCTGTTAAGGCAGCCACAATCATAGGGCAGTGATTTCTAGTTAAGTCCTAGTTATCTATTAAGGCAGCCACGATCATAGGGCAGTGATTTCTAGTTAAGTACTAGTTATCTGTTAAGGCAGCCACAATCATAGGGCGGTGATTTCTAGTTAAGTCCTGGTTATCTGTAGAGGCGGCCACAATCATAGGGCGGTGATTTCTAGTTAAGTTCTGGTTATCTGTTAAGGCAGCCACAATCATAGGGCAGTGATTTCTAGTTAAGTTCTGGTTATCTGTTAAGGCAGCCACAATCATAGGGCAGTCATTTCTAGTTAAGTCCTAGTTATCTGTTAAGGCAGCCACAATCATGGGGCAGAGATTTCTAGTTAAGTTCTGGTTATCTGTTAAGGCGGCCACACTCATAGGGCAATGATTTCTAGTTAAGTCCTGGTTATCTGTTAAGGCAGCCACAATCATAGGGCAGTGATTTCTAGTTAAGTCCTAGTTATCTATTAAGGCAGCCACGATCATAGGGCAGTGATTTCTAGTTAAGTACTAGTTATCTGTTAAGGCAGCCACAATCATAGGGCGGTGATTTCTAGTTAAGTCCTGGTTATCTGTAGAGGCGGCCACAATCATAGGGCGGTGATTTCTAGTTAAGTTCTGGTTATCTGTTAAGGCAGACACAATCATAGGGGTGTGATTTCTTGTTAAGTCCTGGTTATCTGTTAAGGCAGCCACAATCATAGGGCAGTCATTTCTAGTTAAGTCCTAGTTATCTGTTAAGGCAGCCACAATCATGGGGCAGAGATTTCTAGTTAAGTTCTGGTTATCTGTTAAGGCAGCCACAATCATAGGGCAGTGATTTCTAGTTAAGGACTGGTTATCTGTTAAGGCAGCCGGAATCATAAGGCAGTGATTTCTAATTAAGTCCCAGTTATCTGTTAAGGCAGCCACAATCATGGGGCAGAGATTTCTAGTTAAGTTCTGGTTATCTGTTAAGGTAGCCACAGTCATGGGATGTTATGAAGCATTAAGTGAATTAATAGTACTAAGGGCTAACGTGGGATATGTCTGGGTACAGAGCGCGTACATCCTAATCTGCCGCACAAGGCGACCATGCATTACCTCCACCCACCCTGCAGTACCGCCTGGTCCAGCGTTACATACTACATATTCCAGTCATAATGATAGTACAAACCAATCGGTAGGTTAATACAACAAGTATTAAAATGGGACTTACCGGGGTATATAACGCCAATACAATGCTGCCACCAAGGACAATCTCGCAATACCACACTGGACGACGAACATGCATTACCCCCACTCCACAATACTGGTTGACCAAGCATTACGTATTACCTATACCAGCCATATGACAATATGATGGTCGATTTGTAGTATCAAGGGCTAATAGTATACATACAGGGGTATATACCACCCATACTATACTACGATATCAGTCTAGTACGAGAAGCCCGACACATACTAACCCGAATAACATCATTCCAGATTGTACAGCGGACAACAACAGCGGTCAACGTTTCTCAAAACAGTCTTGTAATAATGTGTAAAACAGTCATCTAAAACATTGTAAAAACAGTTTCCTAACTAGAGAAACGGAATTTACTGTACCCAGTAAATTCAAGTCTGTGTGAAAAGGGTTAAAGTATTAGGAATAAACTATACAGAAAGAGAATTTATGGAGGCCTATTTTCAGGTGTAAGATATTTTAAACAAATCAGAAATGAATTTTCGTTAATAGTATTTACAGATATTCATACAGGAATCAGAACAATTTTTTACAAGAAACCAGAAAAGGCATATATGTGATCAGCATTCAAAGAGTTCGATACACGAATCAGAAATGGACATTTTTGGCTCTGTCCACTAATTTCAGTTATGAAATACGTTCATAAACTTTAGAAATGCACTAAGGTGTAATAAAATGCATTTACCAGTCTTTCTGAATAATATGCACTTGATGACTTTGGTGACCTCTTTCTGGCGGACCCCTAGGTGACCTCCGTGATCTTGACCCATATTTTGAATCTCCATCAAGTGTCGACTCATTTGGTGTTAGTCACAGGTCCACTCATCATACCATGCTTGAGATATGAGCGTGACCCACTTTCAAAAATATTGGCTACGCCATGAATGCTTTAGGGGGTCAAAAAATGTGATTTCCAGCAATTATGAAAAATGCACTCAACGACCCATATGTGACATCCGTGACCTTGACCCATATTTTGAATCTCCATCAACTGTCGACCCATTTGTTGTTAGTCCCAGGTCCATTCATCATACCGTGCTTGATATATGACCGTGACCCACTTTCAAAAAATTTTTCGACGCCCACTTTTTTAACGTAAATTCATGTCTGAACCTCAGGAATGCTTTAGGGGGTCAAAAAATGTGATTTCCAGCAATTATGAAAAATGCACTTAATGACCCCTAGGTGACCTCCGTGTCCTTGACCCACATTTTGAATCTCCATAAAGTGTCGACTCATTTGGTGTTAGTCCCTGGTCCATTCATCATACCATGCTTTAGATATGAGCGTGACCCACTTTCAAAAACTTTGGCCACGCTCACTTTTTTAAAGTAAAGATGCATGTATGAACCTCAGGAATTTATTTATTTATTTATTGGTTTTTAATGTCACATACTTATGCACAATGGCTAATCATGACCATGAGAGTTTTACGGGTGGAGGAAGCCGGAGCACAGGGAGAGAACCAAGCAACGACGAGCAGCTGCCAGCTACCCAACATCGTAACTCCACACTGCAGCACAGGCAGGGTTAGATTGGTTGAAGACATGTGCACCATCAACGTGCAGTATGCCTTAGTACACAGTATCGACGTGCCCCCATGTGGACAATCGGGGTTAAGTGCCTTGCGCAAGGACACAACCTGGGAGTCCGAATCAATCGCTCAGATGGTCACCCATCCGAGGACTAACCGGGCTTGACGTTGCTTAACTTCGGTGATCGGACAAGAACCGGTTAACCTCAGGAATGCTTTGGGGGTAAAAAAAAATGTGATTTCCAGCAATTATGAAAAATGCACTCAATGACCCCTAGGTGACCTACATGACTTTGATCCATAGTTTGAATCTCCATCAAGTGTCGACTCATTTGGTGTTAGTTCCAGGTCCATTCATCATACCATGCTTGAGATATGAGCGTGAACCACTTTCAGAAATGTTGGCCACGCCCACTTTTTTACATCAACATGCACGTGTGTACGTCAGTAATGCTTTAAGGGGTCAAAAAATGGGATTTCCAGCAATTATGAAAAATGCACTCAATGACCCCTCGGTAACCTCCGTGACCTGGACCCATATTTTGAATTTCCATCAAGTGTCGACTCATTTGGTGTTAGTCCCAGGTCCATTCATCATGAAACAGGCCTTACTCAGGGCGTCATATAGACGGATAACGTCCAGGCAGACTGTGCCACAACCAACTCAGTAGTTTATATTACCAATACCATTTATTCAGTCATCATTAACGGGGATTCTGAAATGCACAATAGTTAATAATTATACAACTGATATACAATTATCACCTTGTAAGCTATGAAATGAAATTGGTATAACATTAAAAACCATAATAATCAATAAAGTAAGTGAAATACATCCCGTACACTCCCAACAATCCACATCACATAATACCCTATGTGATTGTCACTTAATATTGCAGTACTAATCTACAAATCCTATTTTTACAAATACATCACTGAGAGCTGTTAAGCAGCAGCCAGGTATCCAACCTGCCAACCAGTCACAAGCAAAGCGAGAATCTGGGTATCGCCAGATACTAGCCAGACTTGAAGCTGTTTGGCTGTGGTTGTACATACCAATAATCCAATATATTATTTCATTATCAGTAAACATAGATTTCAGACCTACTTTTCACATTTAAAAATATCACTGACCCTAGCAGTAGAATAAAAACAATAGCTATATACATATTACCACAGTCCCTCACATATTTATATCTTACTTCACAATAAAACAATTCTTACCAGATTGTGGATCCAATTCCCTCACACTACCATCACATCACTTCGCTCATACCATAACACCAATCATACTGTGCAGGTTAGCTGTAAAAATAATAACCCATAACCATTCATGCAATTCGCTAAATATGTGTAAAATGTGAATCCGAACTGATAGAATGACGAGCCGGTAGATCGAAAGTAGGATACACACAAACGAATGAAGATCGAAAATGCAATCTGACTTGAAACACAAACGACAACCAGTATAACTCAAATCGAGATAAATACTAACATAACTGAATAAATACTAACCAAATCAAATTTACGATGACACACATATTAAATATAAACGATGAAATAATTTTAACAATATCAGATGGACAGCCAACATTTGAAATCACCAAGGAATTTTTGTCATGTTTACATCACGTGACCTGAAACCCGCGAAAAGTACAAATCCTTCAAAGCTTCAAAGGTAAAACATACGAATACCTATAAGGACAATCTATAAGCTCTGCTCTTATGGCTCACTCCCATATCTTGCCACTAAACGGACCTGGTAAATCAACAAAAGTAAAATAATAAGTCAAGTTTAAAAGAATGGCTAAAATCACATCTGCTACATGCTCCTCCTGCCTGGTAAATGATGTCCCATCATTTTCATCCTACAATAATTAGTATGAAAAAAAAAATATGCTTAGCACACATCAAATATATCAATTGCTACAATAAATAGCATGGTTCTATTTCACAATCTTCATCACCATCTATCCATTCTCCAGACCACCAACAAACCTCTTTTTTTGTTTTCCTACAACAAAAACAACTATAAGAGCTATGCGGAATACAACAGCCAATATTTCAAACTCTTGAACACTTGTATGTGTCAAGTATTCCTGTCCAGTGTCCACCTGGAAATTTAGGGAGAATCTATTAACAAATAACCAAACTCCAATATCCATCAAACCTTCAAAAAAATCAATTCATCAATTACCAGGTATATAGCAGTTTATTTACACATTGATTAAAATATGATATAAATTTGATTTCAAGCTGAATAATTCACTCCTGCTCCTCCTGCTTGAAAATTGTGTCCCTACAATAGCACACCTGCAAAAAAATAGATTAGGGACAGAAAACACTCATATACATATATAACTGATGTTAATGCTACTTCAGCTCATATATTTGAATATTCAGCTGCTTTGACTGAAATATCATCAAATACTATTAATATAAAACAAAAATTGAAGAAAGAAAAGAGAGAAAAAAAAAATAAAATCATTTCATCACAGCATTCCATATTCTGTTGGCCATCTCTGTGGAAACTGTGTTCAATACACCAGAAGTTAATAATTTGTCCAGTGTATCAGTTTTGGTGTCAATTGGCCTTGAATGCAACTCACTGCAGTGGTATGCATCTAAATATTTAGGTGGTCTTCTGATTCGTGCTGATTGCCGAGGATGAACTGTTGGTGGTGTCTCCGTCAATTCCTCCGATTCATCAGTATTTATTTTTTCCACCACTCTTTGCTCTTGTGTTATTTCTTCCTCCTCATGTCTTCCTGCATGTGAGCTTTGCACTGTACTGTCAGTGTGACCAGCATCAACAACATCTTCTGAAACTTCAGAAGTTGGCTCTATCCTTTCCATAATTTCAACTGCCTGTTCGTGTTCAGAGTCAGACTTGTGGGCGTCCCCACTTTTGTGTGACCATATGACACACTCTTCATCTGACTCGGAATCACTTGCGACGTCGCTCAGTTTTTTATCATTATTTTCTGCTGCAGGTTTATCTTTTGTTTCCCTCAATACATTCCTTGGCCGTGGAACAGGCTTCTTCTTCACTTCTTCAACTGAAGTGCGAGGTTTAGGGACTGGTTTGGCCCCCAAGGTATCTTCTGGTCTCTCCGGACCAATCACGAGCAAGTGGTTTCTGTGAAGAACTCTTTCCTTTCCATTTGGAGATCTGAGCCTAAACACTGGTATATCAGTATTTGGTTGTTCAATCACAACAGATTCATCCTCTTCATACTTGTCAGCAATTTTGTGTTTTCCTTCATGAGCTAAAATTTTTACAAGCACTCTATCTCCAATATCTATTCTTGCTGACTTTGCCTTTTTATCATAATTCCTCTTCTGTTTTTCTCGGGCCTTACTAATGTGGGATTCCATAGTGTCTCTCGCAAATTTAATCCTCTTTTTAAGTTGTTGTATATAATTATCTGTGCTCATGTCCACTCTGTCATCAATGTCAGTTTCAAATCTTGCATCCAATGGTAATTTGGGCTTGCGACCAAACATTAGCTCAAATGGGGAATACTTTGTACTTTCATGTTTGGTACAGTTGTAGGCATAGACCAGAGAAGCTATATATTTTTTCCAATCTGGCTTTTTTTCAGGTTCCAAGGTTCCAAGAAGGTTTAAAAGAGTACGATTGAATCTTTCTGGACTTCCATTGCCACTTGGATGGAATGGTGTTGTTCTCGATTTGTCCATACCAAATAAATCACACAACTCTTTAATAACAGAAGATTCAAAATTTCTACCTTGATCTGAATGAATTCTTGATGGTATACCATAGTGAAGAATGAAATTTTCATATAATGCCTCTGCTGTTGTTTTTGCAGTCTGATTCCTTGTAGGGATTGCTAGTGCTAACTTCGTAAAGTGATATGTAATAACTAGCACATTACCTACACCTCTACTTGGTTCTAGTGTCAGGAAGTCCATGCAAACCAGTTCTAGAGGATGAGTCGTTTCAACATTAACCATTGGAGCACGTGTGTTGGTATCTGACTTTCTTCTTAAACAGCGATCACACTTTTTTATCCAATTTTCACAATCTGCTGACATGCCTGGCCAGAAGAACCTTTCTCGCAGTAAAGATATTGTCCTATCTCTACCCGGGTGTCCGATCTGATTATGAAGACCCATTAATGCTGTCTTTCTGTATACTGATGGCAGAACTAATTGTAAAAATTTTTCATCATTGTCTTCCACTTCCCTATACAGTGTATTTCGGATAATTTTAAAATGGTTGAAATTGTTTTTCATTGTGTGATCATCTCTGTCATAATAACCCCTAGGAAGATGCTTATCTATCTTTGCTCTCAACACATGACCACGTGACCACGGATGGCGGGTAGTTGAAATTCTTTGTCTCTTCGGTTCTGTAATCAAAAATGAGTTAAAAACGGTTCTTTTTCTCTAGTATGTGACTTTTCCAGTAATACTGATAATGTCGGTGAAGTGGAGATTCATTTTCAGTTATTTTGCAGCATGATTCTTCAGAAGTTTGTCAATTATTTTGGATAAAGGTGCAGGTCTTGTCACCTTTCTTCGTTGTAAACTGAATTGTTCAATGGAACAAAGAGCAAATATTAAGGATCAATCGGAACAGGAAAAGCGAAAGCGATCATCAAGTGGCAGTGTGACTGGACTTCATAGTTCAAAAAAACATAAGGAAGTTGGCGATTCCTCTTATTCCTTGTCGGACTTATCTTTGTACGAGGCTGATACAAGCATTGACACCAGTGTTGAAAACTCAATGGAAACCTCAGAAGAAATGGCTGATGCTAGTGTCAATAGTGAGCTGACGGATAGTTTGGTAACAGCCCTGATACATCCCAAAGTAAGAACAGTTTTGGAAAATCTGCTTCGCTCAACTTTCACGACACAAATTAAAGAGCTGAGTGCCCGCGTTGAGGAGCTCGAGAGCTCGAACAGCGCCAAAGATGACGCCATAACCCGCCTAGAGAACGAGCTCGATGAGCTGAAGCAGTATGGCATGCGGAATAGTTTACGAATATCGGGCTTTCCAGAAACAAGCGGCGAGGTAACTGATAATTTGGTTTTGGACCTGGCGAAAACAATGGATGTTCCTCTAGATATCAATGAAATTGAAAGGAGTCACCGTTCTGGTGCGCCAGGTGGCAACAGAAGCCAACCCAGGACTGTGTTAGTTAAATTTGGGAGCTATAGAGTGCGTGACAGGTTCTATCGAGCACGTAGAAAACTGAAATCAAGTGTAAATTCCAAAGGTGTATATGTTAACGAACATTTGACTGCGACCAGAGCACAGCTTGCACGAACATGTCGGAATTTAGTCAAGGACAAAAAAATCAACCAAACTTGGACATTCGATGGGATTCTATTCGTGAAGTTAAAGGATGACTCCATTCGGCGTATGAGTACGCCTCAAGAAGTTCACAAACTTGACAAGTGGTTGAGAAGTGTCACGAACAGTTAAACGTACTTCATAGAACAATGTAAAGGATCAAAATTGACCGAACACTGAAAACAACTCAGATATTGTTCAGCATTGGTGGATGCTTATTTTCAGGAATGAACTGTATTCATAACTTCTTTAACCCAGTTCCAAGAATGTATCAGTGAAGAGCAAGTTAAACAGGAAACTAATATCCATTGGAGATAATATGCTGACACAACAGATATAGCAAGTACACATATGTAGTCTCTTACCTTTATACACATATTCCAACAAATCTTAATATTCATTAAAATTCCTGTTCCTTGTTCAAATTTGGTAATGAGTGTCTGATGACACCCTCTTAGAACTTAAAACCAAATAACCATTAACAACATTGATACACCCCACCCCCCTCCCCCCCACCCGCACACACACCTTGTAATTTGTTGGTAAGGTATAAAACAGTTCTAAAAGCATTTATACCTTTGTTGCTAGTACATTGTGTAAATTGTTCTGTTGCAATTTATTGGGGAATGCCTGGTGGGCGGTGGCACTCTTTGATACACTGTTGCCGAACAATCCTAAATAATAAATAAAACACATACACTTTGTAAATTGTTGGCAAGCAACTCCCTCCCTCCACAATATATAAAAAAAATCCAAAAGCATTTATACCATTGTTGCTAGTACATTGTGTAAATTGTTCTGTTTCAATTTATGGTGGCACTCTTTTATACACTGTAGCCGAACGATCACAAATAAGAAATAAAACACCCCCTATGAAGAAGTAATGCTATTTTGCAGTATGGTAGATTGTGTCTGATATCCCCCCCCCCCCCCCCCCCTCTTCTAAATTGCAAGTACCAAGAGCCCCGCACAAAGAAATATGTGAAGAATATTTGTTATTGTTGCTGTTGTGCTGCGTAAATTACAATCAAACAATTTTCCCCTTCCCCCAACCATGTATGAAATATCTCTAAAAGCACCATAACCACTGATGTCAAATTTCTCTGTAAATTGTTAAGTTGCGATTTATTGGAGAGTGCCTGATAGCACTCTCTGATATAATGCAGTCAAACATTCATAAATGAAACACCTCCATACTCATTCGCAGATGTAGTGCCATTGCTTTCTTGCAACTTGGTCCATATCAGGAAAAATTCCTATTGTTCCATCTTAGCGACTTGGTGGATAGTGTCTGACCCCCCCCCCCACCCCCACCCCCCCCCCCCCCCACATACACACACGCACCTGTAGATATTAATCAGGCAACCCAACATAAAAATATGTACAGAATACATGCAATTGTTGCTGATATACTGTGTAAATTGTAAACAATCAATTTCTGATGCCCCCCCCCCACCCCCCACACGCGTGAAACAATATTAAAAGCATCATTGCCATTGTGCTCACATAGTGTTGAAATTTGTCTGTTGCCAATTATTGGTGTATTCTCTCAAATACCTTTCTGAAATACGATGCTGTGTAAATCGTAATCAGTCAATTTCTGATGCCCCTAATCGCGCATAATACTAAAAGCATTAATACCATGGCTGCTAATATACTATTCAAATTGTTTTATTGCAATTTATTGGAGGGTGTCTGGGCACTCTCTAACACATTGCAGCCAAACAATCATAATAAAAAAAACCTCCACCACCCACCTTGTAAATTCTAGGCAATCAACCCTGCATGTAGAAATGCGTGAAGAGTATTTGTAATTGTTGCTGATATGCAGAGTAAATTCAAATAGTATCATTACCATTGTTGCTAACACACTGAGCAAATTGTTCTGTTGCAACTTATTGAGGCGTGACTGGCGACACTCTCTAATACACTGTAGCCAAGCAATCACAAAACGTCTCCATATGAAGAAATAATGCTACTGTTGCAACTTGATGGATATTGTCTGACCCCCAACCCCTCCCCACGTAAACTGCAACCTAGCAACCCCACCTAGCTGGGTGATAACCGCGCAAATCATTCATACCATTGTTGCCGATATACTGTTCAATTGTTTTATTGCAATATATAGGAGGGTGTCTGAGACACTCTCTAATACATTGCAGCCAAACATTCACATAGTGCTCACATAGTGTGCAAATTTGTCTGTTGCAAATTATTGGTGTGTTCTTTCAATACCTAACCGCGCAAATCATTCATACCATTGTTGCCCATATACTGTTCAATTGTTTTATTGCAATATATAGGAGGGTGTCTGAGACACTCTCTAATACATTGCAGCCAAACATTCACATAGTGCTCACATAGTGTGCAAATTTGTCTGTTGCAAATTATTGGTGTGTTCTTTCAATACCTTTCTACAACACTTTGCTGTGCAATTAGTAATCAGTCAATTTCTGATGCCCCTAACCTCGCATTATACTAAAAGTATTAATACCATGGCTGCTAATATATTGTTCAAATGTTATATTGAAATTTATTGGAGGGTGTCTGAGGCACTCTCTAATGCATTGCAGCCAAACAATCATAATAAAAATACACCCCCCCACCCACCTTGTAAATTCTAGGCAATCAACCCTGCATGAAGAAATGTGTGAAGAGTACATGTAATTGTTTCTGATATGCAGAGTAAATTTAAATAGTATCATTACCATTGTTGCTAACACACTGAGCAAATTGTTCTGTTGCAATTTATTCAGGCGTACCTGGCGACACTCCCTAATGCATGGTAGCCAAACAATCATAATTAAAACATCTCCATACGAAGAAATAATGTTAGTGAGTGTTGCAACTTGGTGGATATTGTCTCCCCCCCCCCCCCAACCCCTTCCCCACGCAAACTGCAACCTCCATTGTAGCAATCCCACCTAGCCCCCAACCGCGCATAATACTAAAATCATCCATACCATTGTTGGTGATATACTGTTCAATTGTTTTATTGCAATTTATTGGAGTGTGTCTGAGGCACTCTCTAATACATTGCAGCCAAACATTCACATAGTGCTCACATAGTGTGCAAATCTGTCTGTTGCAAATTATTGATGTGTTCGTTCAAATACCTTTCTGCAATACGATGCTGTGCAAATAGTAATCAGTCAATTTCTGATGCCCCTAACCGCGCATAATACTAAAAACATTAATACCATGGCTGCTAATATACTGTTCAAATTGTTATACTGAAATTTATTGGATGGTGTCTGGGGCACTCTCTAATACATTGCACCAAAACAATCATAATAAAAAATACCCCCACCATCCACCTTGTAAATTCTAGGCAAGCAACCCTGCATGAAGAAATGTGTGAAGAGTATATGTAATTGTTGCTGATATGCAGAGTAAATTTAAATAGTGTCATTACCATTGTTGCTAACACACTGAGCAAATTATTCTGTTGCAATTTATTGAGGCGTGCCTGGCGACACTCCCTAATGCATGGTAGCCAAACAATCATAATTAAGACATCTCCATATGAAGAAATAATGTTAGTGCAGGCCTGGCATTCTAGAAAATCGAGGAGTGCAAAAAATTGCCCTCGTCGGATTGTGTGGGCATGCAACTGCACCTGCAAATTTCGATGCATGTTCAAGAATGCTGTTTTGTCTCCAGTACACTTGCAAATTACAAGTATAAAGCTGTGTAGCCAATCGTATTAGCTTGTACATGATTAGTAAGTATTTGAACACATACAAGTTTCTCATTATTATGCCTGGAAGAGTATGGGCCATTTAACTCACATGGGACTGTTTTCTTGGATCTTGTAACATGGCTTTCCAGGCGTGCAATAAATTGCCCTCCTCGATTTTATTTAGGCGTGCAGTAGGCGTGCAGCACTCCTGCACTCCTAAAGAATGCCAGGCCTGTTAGTGTTGCAACTTGGTGGATATTGTCTGCCTCCCCCCAACCCCTACTCCACGCAAACTGCAACCTACATTGTAGTAATCCGACCCAACCGCGCTTAATACTAAAAGTATCCATACCATTGTTGGTGATATACTGTTCAATTGTTTTATTGCAATTTATTGGAGTGTGTCTGGGGCACTCTCTAATACATTGCAGCCAAACATTCACATAGTGCTCACATAGTGTGCAAATTTGTCTGAAATAGTAATCAGTCATTTTCTGATGCCCCTAACCGCGCATAATACTAAAAGCATTAATACCATGGCTGCTAATATACTGTTCAAATTGTTTTATTGAAATTTATTGGAGGGTGTCTGGGGCACTCTCTAACACATTGCAGCCAAACAATCATAATAAAAAATACCCCCACCACCCACCTTGCAAATTCTAGGCAATCAACCCTGCATGTAGAAATGCGTGAAGAGTATTTGTAATTGTTGCTGATATGTAGAGTAAATTCAAATAGTATCATTACCATTGTTGCTAACACACTGAGCAAATTGTTCTGTTGCAATTTATTGAGGCGTGACTGGCGACACTCTCTAATACACTGTAGCCAAGCAATCACAAAACGTCTCCATATGAAGAAATAATGCTACTGTTGCAACTTGGTGGATATTGTCTGACCCCCAACCCCACCCCACGTAAACTGCGAACTAGCAACCCCACCTAGCCCCTAACCGCGCAAATCATTCATACCATTGTTGCTGATATACTGTTCAATTGTTTTATTGCAATATATAGGAGGGTGTCTGTGGCACCCTCTATTACATTGCAGCCAAACATTCACATAGTGCTCACATAGTGTGCAAACTTGTCTGTTGCAAATTATTGATGTGTTCTCTGAAATACCTTTCTGCAATACGATGCTGTGCAAATAGTAACCAGTCAATTTCTGATGCCCCTAACCGCGCATAATACTAAACGCATTAATACCATGGCTGCTAATATACTGTTCAAATTGTTTTATTGAAATTTATTGGAGGGTGACTGTGGCACTCTCTAATGCATTGCAGCCAAACATTCACATAGTGCTCACACAGTGTGCAAAATTGTCTGTTGCAAATTATTGGTGTGTTCTCTCAAATACCTTTCTACAATACTTTGCTGTGCAATTAGTAATCAGTCAATTTCTGATGCCCCTAACCGCACATAATACTAAAAGCATTAATACCATGGCTGCTAAATACTGTTCAAATTATTTTATTGAAATTTATTGGAGGGTGTCTGGGGCACTCTCTAATACATTGCAGCCAAACAATCATAATAAAAAATACCCCCACCACCCACCTTGTAAATTCTAGGCAAGCAATCCTGCATGAAGAAATGTGTGAAGAGTATTTGTAATTGTTGCTGATATGTAGAGTAAATTTAAATAGTATCATTACCATTGTTGCTAACACACTGAGCAAATTGTTCTGTTGCAATTTATTGAGGCGTGCCTGGCGACACTCTCTAATACATGCTAGCCAAACAATCATAATTTAAACATATCCATTTGAAGAAATAATGTTGCTGTTGCAACTTGGTGGATATTGTCTGACTCCCCCCCCCCCCCCCGACCCCTCCCCAACGTTAACTGCAACCTAGCAATCCCATTTAGCCCCCAACCACGCATAATACTAAAAGCATTAATACAATTGTTGCTAATATACTGTTCAATTGTTTTATTGCAATTTATTGGTGCGTGTCTGAGGCACTCTCTAATACATTGCAGACAAACAATCATAATAAAAAATACCCCCACCACCCACCTTGTAACTTCTAGGCAAATAACCCTGCATGAAGAAATGTGTGAAGAGTATTTGTAATTGCTGCTGATATGTAGAGTAAATTTAAAAAGTATCATTACCATTGTTGCTAACACACTTGCGCAAATTGTTCTGCTGCAATTTATTGAGGCGTGCCTGGCGACACTCTCTAATACACTGCAGCCAAACAATCATAATTAAAACATCTCGATGTGAAGAAATAATGCTACTGTTGCAACTTTGGAGGATATTGTCTGACCACCCCCCCCCCCCGACCCCCACCCCCCCGTAAATTGCAACCTAGCAACCTCACCTAAAAATATGTGAATAATATGTGTCATTGTTTCTAACATGCTACGTAAATTGTAACCAGCTTCTGATGCCCCTCTCCAACGATGCATAAAACAAGTTTAAAACCATCCCTGTCAATACACTGTGCAAATTTCAATTTCAGTTTCTGATGCCCCAACCATCTACAAAACAAGTTTAAAGTTACAATACCATTGTTGCTGATACAGTGTGCAAATTGTTCTGTCGCAATTTATTGGATGGTGCCTGGTGGTCCTCTCTAATACATTGCAGTAGAACAATCGGAAATAAAAGCCTCCATAACAGGAAGAAATGCAATTGTGCAAATGAGAGACTTGGTTGATAGTGTCTTACCCGCCCTACCCCCTCCCTGTAGATGCTCCTATACATTGCAGCCAAACAACACCTTTATATGAAGAAGTAATACTGCTGTTGCAACTTGGTGGATAGTTTTTGACCCCCCCCCCCCCAGCCCACCCCATCCCTGTATATTGCAAGTTCCCAGCCACGAACCCCTCATAAAAATGTGAAGAATGCTTATAATTGCTGCTGTGTAAATTGTAATCAATCAATTGTTGATGTCTTTTTGCATGAAATCTTTCTAAAAGCACCAATTCAATATGAAGAAGTAATACTACTGTAGCTACTTGGTGGATAGAATTTGATCCCCCCCCCCCCCCCCCCCAAACACACACACCATTGTATATTGCAACCAAGTAACCCCTCATAGAAATAAGTGTAAATAAGTGAAGCAACCATATATAAAACTATGCAATGAACACATGCAGTTGTTGCTGTTGCTGATATGCTGTGCAATTGTAATCAATAAATTTCTGTCCCCGCCCAGACACACACAGACCGTGTGTGAAACCATCTTAGAAGCACTAAAACAGTGGAATCCTGTTAAATGAATAGCCACTTTGCCACTGCAAACTATTCATTTAAGAGAAGTATTCATTTAGCAGGAATTTGTCACTTTCCTGTATTCTTAAGACAAACTGAATATTTATTCTGTTATATCTTGTCTGACAGAGCTCATCTTTGCCTGTATTCTATCCTGTAGAATACCCACCCACCCACCCCAGACCCTAGTAATTGTAACCAAACAACACTGTACACTACAATTTTATATGAAATGTATGTCTGTGGAAATGATGGCACTGTTGCAAGTTGCTGATATGCTGAGTAAATTACAATGACTCAACCACTGTATTACGGAGATAGTGGTTAATTTGATGCAATGACCGTTCATATAGCCATTAGGTTAACATCACACAAGCAATGATTTTGACATACATGGAAAAATGGAAGTGGAATTCAGCAATCCTGGATGTTACCCTAATGGCTAATTTGTTAACACGTGTACAAGGAACCAGAGAACAGTTATACCCCCTGCATCATCTCTGAACAACAGAAATTACCCGTTATATATATTTTTTCTCTCTACTGCTTTCTGCTCTACATAAATCAATTGTTTCAACAATTATCTATCATAAATAGTTCTAGTAAACCCTTGAATCTCATTATCTTCCAAAGATTGGATACTAAACAAACTGTACTCAATGATGTCATAACTGCAATAACTCCTCTATGTTGCTTGTGCCTTGGTGATGTTGGTGGTCGGTTTGGTTATCATGGCGGGTAATATCAATCTTGACGAGATCCAGACCAATCCCGAGTATGATTTTGGTTTTCTACTGAATAATAATATAGAGACATCTCCAGAAGACAACGACTCGGCGTCTATATTCAATAATACTGAATGCAAGTACATTCTCCCTAGTGAATTTGGTGCTGAATTAGGTGGTGTGCGTGGATCTTTCTCGGCATTTCACATCAACTGTCAAAGTCTTAATGCTCACTGGGATCCATTACACCACTTACTCTCCGACCTAAATGGCGCAGAGAACACATTCGATGTAATAGGCCTCACGGAAATTTTTCAAATCCCTGAAAATGTGGCATACACTCTAGAAGGATATCACCCCTTACTAGCAAATACAAGACCCAGTGATGATGACAGGCGCGGAGGGGTTGGGTTGTTCATAAAAAATGACATTGCTTTCAGTGTTCGTCAAGATCTCTCTGTTTTTATACCTCACGTATTTGAGTCTATCTTTATTGAATTAAAGTCAAAACATTCATCAAAAATTATCGGCGTAATATACAGACCTAATACTGCACCAAAAGCAGATATAGACCTATTCCAATCAAAAATGAATTACATAACAGACATAATTAACAAGGAAAGGAAAACTTCCCTTCTTATGGGCGATTTCAATGTTGATCTCCTGAAAGTAGGTTCTCATTCTAAAACGGACTTATTCATTGACTTGATGTTTAGTGAAGGCTTCATACCTGTTATTACCAAACCAACCAGAATAACAGATCGATCGGCAACGTTGATAGATCACATATTTTCCAACTCTGTCTCCAATTGCTTTAAATCTGGAATAATCCTCACCGATGTTTCAGACCACTTTGGGATTTTTTATATTGAACTGGCTTACACCAAATCCGACAGATCAAAACCATCTCTTTCAAGGAAAATAAACACCACAAATATAGAACTCTTTAAGACGTTATTGTCTCAATGCGATTTTTCTACGGTCATGAGTGCAGACAGCCCCAATACATCTTATAATAATTTTTTGAATATCTACTTAAATGTTTTTGAAACAGCCTTCCCACTGAAAAGCTTCAAACCAAATAAGAAATTTATAAAACGTCAACCTTGGATGACAAAAGGTCTCTTAGTGTCTGCAAATAACAAGAATAAATTGTTCAAAAAGAAATTACGATCCCCTACTGAAGTCAATGTTAAGAATTATAAAAACTACTGCCAACTATTTAACAAAATTCGGAAGCAAAGCAAAGCTATGTATTATGAAAAACTTATTTCAGAACACAAGAATAATATGCGGAAAACATGGCAAGTCCTAAACAGCGCCTTAAATAGAAATAAAAGGAAAAGTTCCCTACCATCCTTCTTCAATCTTGGTGACAAAAAGATACACACACCAAAGGACATTGCACAGGAGTTTAATAATTTTTTTGCAAACATTGGCAATCAGACCTCAAAACTAATATCTAAACCACCAAATTCATTTGACGAGTTCTTGAATAATCGACTACCGCAAAATATATTTATCACACCGACGTCACCCCTTGAAATAACGAATATTGTAAATTCAATGAAATCTAAATTAAGTCAGGACTGTGAAAATATGTCGTCGAGTATTCTTAAACACTCAATAAATTTCATTGCTGTCCCACTAGCGCATATAATGAACAGCTCATTTAGCCAGGGTTTAGTCCCCGACAGAATGAAAATTGCTAAGGTTACCCCAGTTTTCAAGTCAGGTGATGAAAACAATTTCACGAACTATAGACCAATCAGTATATTGCCTGTGCTCTCGAAAATTTTAGAAAAACTTATGCTTATAAGACTTACAAAGTTCTTAAATAAATTTGATATCCTTTATCCACACCAATACGGCTTTAGAAAACATCACAGTACAGTGCACCCTGTTATGCAATTATTAAAATACATAGCCACGGAAAATAACAAAGCCAGTAAAGACAGTACCCTCGCCTTATTTTTGGATCTTTCGAAGGCCTTCGACACTATAAGTCACGAGATACTACTTAAAAAATTAGAACATTATGGAATAAGAGGCAATGCGAATCAGTGGTTCAAAAGTTACCTTCTAAACAGGACACAATATGTTTCCTTTGGAGACAGTAAATCCAATCTAGCAGAAATAACATGTGGTGTGCCGCAAGGGTCTATTTTAGGGCCTATCCTTTTCCTTATTTATATAAATGATATAAATAATTCAACAAAATTAAATCTTCTATCGTTTGCAGATGATACTACGGGATATAAATCTGGGGCAGTAATAAACCAACTAGTCGGTGAACTGAATGCAGAACTGCAAAATATATTCAATTGGTGCTCCTCCAACCACTTAGTTCTCAACCCTAAGAAAACTAAATATATAATCATCAATCCAACGCACAAAGGAAATGATTCCCATCCGAACATATGTATAAATAACCAGGTCATCGACAAAGTTGGAAACAGTCAGAACGAAAAGTCAGTGAAATTCCTTGGTATAAATATTGACGAAAATCTATCCTACAATGTACACATATCTCAAATTTGCTCAAAAGTTGCTCTCGCCAATTTCACCTTAAGTAAGGTGAAAAAAATTCTTCCTCATAGAGTTATGAAAACCCTATATTTTACATTAATACAGAGTCATTTTGTATACGGAATTTCTATATGGGGGGCCGCAAAATCCTGTAACCGACTGTTTAAACTACAGAAACGGTCAATACGAATCATCAATAATAAAAAATATAATGCCCATACTGACCCACTGTTTTTGAAAAATGGTATCCTAAAAATAAAAGACCTATATTACCTGCATGCTTCCTTGTTCATGTTTGATTGGCATAATGGAAATCTCCCTGCATCATTTGCGAATTTCTTCCCTGCTGTGAATACTCGAACTAATGTAAACACACGTCAATCGGGCCTTCTATATAGGCATAGAACAAGAACAAAAACATTAGATAATCTACCTGTCTTTGCATTCCCTAAATTATGGAATGAATTAGAAAGGGATATCAAGGCCATAAGGAACAGAAAGAAGTTTAAAAAAACGCTAATTGAAAGATTGCTTTCTGCATACTTAAACAATGTCTCCTGTTCTAATCCCTACTGCCCAGATTGTGCTATCTAAAGGTTTTGTTTCCACTCATAACGAATCCTTGAGTGTGTATCCCCTCTTTTTCCAGTTCGTACCGATCTACAATAATCGTGCACCAGGACAATATTTGGAACAATAAGCTGACATGATGTATTCGTAACTTAATTTCAACGTAAATTGTCTGGTATTCTCGTCTCTGCCGGGCTCGGATTCGGTTATCATCCTTGCATTTTCTAAATTCTGTTTTGGGGCAAATTGTCCCTTATCTTATATTAAGTTAACTAACGCAATGGTGAGATCCGTGTCGGGGCCTGACCAAACTGTTCTCCGACCACCACCCGCACCATCCGCACATATTACAGTCGAGCTATCTAAAAGAAGATAATGAGAATTAACTATGTTGCACTAGTACCTATTTCTGTGTTTTTCCTACACTCTTCTTCTTTCAACCTCTCACTTTTCCTCTCCTATCTATACCTAAATGTTCTTTTCTCTCCTACTTAGGGAAAGGCAGGAAGACAGCCAATCTGGCTATGCCTTATCCTACCAGTATACAATTTAAGTGTTGATGAATTCGCAACCAAGTGTCGGTGACAAATATATTGTAAATATGTATACTTTATGTACCTTGAGATAATTTTTTGTTGTATACTGGTGAATAAAACATATATCATATCATATCATACCACTTTCCTATAGTGCCATCTTCTCTTTGCATTCTTCTAATTTCTCTAAGTTCGATCTGGGCAAGTTGACTTGATGATTCAGTTGCTTCAATTATATTGATAGAAGCTGAAGGCAAAACATCTATATACTGATTGACTTGTGTACCACTACAAATAGCTTTAACTGTGTTGTTGTCAATCTTAACCAGTTCTTTGTTGTTATCAATAACTTTGTGATATGGATATCTGGACATACCATCTGCATCAGCATTGCGAAGACCTGCTCTATAAAATATATCAAAATTGTAAGCTGCTAAAGCTGAAACCCATCTATGTCCAGTAGCATCCAGTTTTGCCGTTGTTAGAATGTATGTCAAAGGATTGTTGTCAGTAAATACAACAAAATGGTTTCCAGTCAGGTAATCACTAAATTTGTCTGTCATGGCCCATTTCAGACATAAAAATTCCAGTTTAAAGGCTGGGTAATTCTTCTCTGACTTTGATAGGCTCCTACTTGCATAAGCAATGACTCTCTTCATTGATTCCTGTTCCTGATACAGCACAGCACCTAGGCCAACAGTACTGGCGTCAATGTGGAGTTCAAACGGTTTACTAAAGTCAGGATAAGCTAATATTGGAGGACTGGTTAGTATCTCTTTGAGATGATTGAAGGTGTCTTCCTCCAATTGTGTCCATTTCCAATCTTTCTTCTGATGTTTTTTATTCTTTTTCTGTGTTGTGGGTGGTAGAAGTTCATTTAATGGTCTTGCAACTTTGGAAAAATCTTTGACAAATCTTCGATAATATCCAGCAAAGGCCAAAAATGAACGCAATTTATCAGGATTAGAAGGAACTGGCCAGTCTTTGACTTTCTGTATCTTCTCGGGATCTGTTTCAACACCATTTTCACTTACAATATGTCCAAGAAACTTCACACGTTTCTTTAGGAAAAAACATTTCTCTGCCGCCAACTTCAAATTACACTTATGAAGTCTGGTCAAAACAAGATCCAGTCGTTCCAAATGTTGCTCTAAACTGTCAGAGAAAATTATAAGATCATCCAGATATATAACACAGATTTTCATGTTCATGTCCCCTAGACATTCCTCCCTTAGACGTTGATAGGTTGCAGGACTATTGGATAAACCATATGGCATCTTTTCAAACTCATAAAAGCCTAGTGGTCCCACTGTGAATGCAGTTCTTTCTTTATGCATCTCTTCAAGTTCTACTTGAAGATAACCACTCTTCATATCTATGGCACTAAAATACTTGCTATGATTTAAACAATCAAACACCTCTTCCACTCTTGGTAAGGCATAAGCATCCTTGACGGTACGGTTATTGAGCATCCGATAGTCGACACACATTCGTAGTTTCCCATTCTTCTTTCGAACTAATACAATATTCGATGCCCATGGTGACTTGCTTTTACGAATTATTCCAGCTGCAAGTAACTGTTCGAGATGCTGTCTGACCTCATCAACCATAGCAGGCGGTATGCGTCTATACTTTTGTTTGAATGGAAGGTCATTGACGAGGTCAATCCTGTGTTTTATTAAATCACATTGACCAATATCCTTGTCATCCTTTGAAAATATATGTTCATGTTTCTTCAGAAGAGCTGTCAACTTTGTTTGCTGTTCTTCTGTAAGATCAGATTCAATGTGGACTTGTGTCAAAACTTCTGATTCTGTTTCATTCTCAATCTTCTCAAACACTGATTTGTCAATGGCTACCGGTTGTACTTCACAAATAATTGCTTTGGGAGAAATGGCTACAGTTTGAGTGGTGACATTCGAAATATTTACAAGAACATTTCCATTTCTCTTATAACTGTATTTGATGACTGTTGGTGTGATGTCTACAAAGTTAGGCAGATTCGATTCCTCTGCTTCCTGTAATATCGCACTTGTTTGGTGGTACTCCAACTCCTTATCACAGTAACCATTCACGTTAACTGACTGATTTGGTCCTATTATGATTTGAGTAGGCTCTGCTGATCTTACAATCGCAATTCTATTCTTGTTTTTCTTTAGTTCTCTCTCCCGAAGTGATATACACCTGAAGGCAAGATACCATGGCATATGAAGACTGGCTCTTTGTAAATAACTATCACCAAAATTTTTCTTGCAATCAATCAGGAGTTCATCAAGTATGTTGGTTCCTAAAAGTATAGGTGTTTGTGAACTGTAGTTGGTTTCAGGTGTTACCAAAAATAAACATTCTTTTTCCTGACATTTTGGTATGCCATTGGTTGATAAGGTAGCAGGGATATATCCAAGATAAGGCAGTTCACTTCCATCTGCACATTCAATGTTCAATATTTCTTTCAGTGGTTGAATTGGTGTATTTTTCAAATGTTGATCATAAAATGGCTTATTAATCATACTAATGCAACTTCCACTGTCAATTAATGCTGTTGTTTTCACACCATTTATTTCTACTTCAGCTTCAGTAGAGTATCCAACTAATTTGGAGTTTTGTTGTTTCTTTTCATATTCAGTGCCTCGGTTCAACCCCGCAACAGAGGCACATACTAGTTTGGGCAGTCTCGGATTAAATGTTCTTCACTGTCACATTTATAGCATCGTGGTTTAAAAGTTCTTCCTGCAGTTGGTCTAGTTGGTGTATAAGTACCACGACCCCTGCCTCTATCCTGACCACGATCTCTGCCCATATTCCATCGTCCACGATATCCTCTCATGTAACCTCTTGTATTTCTTCTTTGAGAGTAAGGTGTATAACCGGTTGCTTCATCTTTCTTTGTCTCATCTTTTTCTTTCTCAAGCCTATCTATTCTTTCGCTTAACTTCAGCAACAAATCCTTAACTTGTGCAAGTTCACTTTTCTCGTCCATCTTTGTGGCTGCTTGACACTTTGTTTTAGTCTCTTTGGCCATGTCTTCTTCCAACTGACTTTCTATGTTTCTTATTTCCACCTTAAATTTGTCGTAATCGAGGACTGTATCAAATTTGTATGCGGCCATTTGTCGTATATGAGGTTTCAGTCCTTGATATAAAACATTCCTCAAAATGTCTTCTTGTGTTGGTGCCATTGCCTTTAACTCCACTGCTTGGGAGAATATATCTTCCACTCGTGCAGCATAACTCGATACAGTTTCATTCGAATCTTGGCTACAGGCATAGAACTTCCTAAGTATTGACTCACCAGTTTCAAGCATGGTGTACGTAGAATTAAATTTCTTCATTATGTCCACAATTGTTGCTTTGACTCCCATTGTCACCAGCTTTCCCTTTACATGACCGACGAATTCCAGTCAATACTTGCTCCTCAGAATAGTTTCCTGTGGCAACCAAACAATCTACCTCATACTTCCATGTCAAATAATTGACCTCACCTTTGTTAGACTCTCCATAAAACAAAGATATTTTGGGCAAATTACACATAGTGTGCTTATGTTTTTCTCCATCAACAGTTGTCTTCTCCATTTCATGGACATACTGCTTCATGTAAAGCTCTAATTGTTCTGGATTCTCACATTTGGGGGGTTGTATCTTCAATCCCTTCATCATTTCTATCATCTTCAAATCATCATCCGAAATATTCTCTCTTGTGACCGACATTGTGTTTATATATAATGTATCTTTTCAAATATAAATAAACTGAAGACAATGCATAGCACGAACCATATATCAATGTTGAAAAAAACCAAATCCGAGGAAATTTGATTGATAATTCAACATGAAGATTAAATGTCAACACTATGCACTGAATGTAGATGGGCAGCTTAAACTGCAAATTCAAATGAACTATCCAAATGTCAGCATGACGTGTCAAAAAATATTCCACGTATTTATATTTCTAGTCGTCCGAATTATTTTCAACTTGACAAAATTCAATTGCCTAGTTAAAGTAAGCTTACTCGCTTCAAATCATTCCCAAGTGTCCAACAGCGGTAATATGCAATTTATTCATATCAGTAATAATAATCTTCAATATTTTCTTCAACACAAAAAAAAATATATGTATATGTATATAAATACATAGATCTGTACCTGAAATACCCTTGTAAGTCTCAACATGAAAGAAAAAATGTTGATACAAATATCGAGTAACGAGGCAATCCTCACTGACTCTATGGTATCAACAGATCTTCACTTAGTGAGATGTAAATAAGAGTGTCTGTACTCTTACAGAAATTAAGGTACTCAGTACAGAGCTATTTCAATCTATGATTCACTTTTAAAGTGCATTTGAATTTTTTTTTTTTTTGAGGGTGTTGGGTGAACTGGGTGGGAAATAAGACACTGTTCAAATACATATAAGTGTCAATGCAAAAAACAGCAAATAGAATTTACATTCCATTTAGGTGTTTCCATTGCAGTGCACTGATGTTACAGGGTTTAGATTTCACTCAACAGCGTTTGGTAACTAGAACTCTGCAGTGCAAAGGGTTAACAAAATCCCATTTCAACTTTTTCAGTGTTTGCGGTTAACAAGATTCAAGTTCACTTGGCATTGTATGGGTCAACAAGAATCTATTCCCAGTTCTCTATTTTCGGTGTTTAGAGTAACAAGATTGAAGTTGGCAGTGTGTGGGTCAACAAGAATTCATTTCCATTTTCGGTATTTAGCTTTCAGAGAAAAAAAAAAAATTATTCAAGTTTTTATTTTCGGTGTTTAGTGTTGACAACTGTTCTCGGGGGGGGGGGGGGGGGGGGGTAACACTGAATACATTGTTGTGTCTGGTGTTTAGGGTTAATACTGATTCCAATACAAAATTTTCGTTACCTGGGGTTAATATCAGTATCAAATTCAATTTTCGGTATTCACTTTTCAATCACCTGAAAACAATATATTATATTCCTAAAAACATAAATTCTATCAAATGCATTCATTCAAAAACAAACAAAAAAATTTTCATGGCAAATTGTTACCAAATGACAAATTTCTCTGTTCTGGCAAACTGGAGTATCTGTCAAGAAAAATAACCTACAAGTCCTAAAGTCAAAATAAACATCAACTGCAATGTGTCTTTTATAGCCTAAATTATAAATGCAGATGAACTATTAATCACCACTTCTGACAATTAAGTTATAATTTGTTTCCAATTAATCAAGCTATGAACAACTCGAAATGTCCAAGTCTGAAATCAAAACAAATCAATGTTTATTTACGGAAGTAACTACTTCTCCTGCATAAATAATAATTAATGCAAATTTTTAAGCCACTTGATGTAACAGCCAATCACATTCAGGAACAGCCGGTTACACATAAAAATCAGAGTTCAAAAACCAAAGCAGCTAATCAAAATCGAGAACAGCCGGAGCAGCTTATGACATCACAAACTACAGCCAATGAAAAGCTAAAACCGATTCTTATCAATGAAATTCTATAGTAAATACTGTAGTAAAACTTTCTCCAGCTGAGTTACCAGGAAACAATAACAACTGAAGTGAAGCCTAAATATTTGACGTGTGTTTGCATGCAACATTACCCTTCACCAATGTCCCATCACCAAAAAGTTATATTTGCAATAATCAAGTGAATCTCAATCTTACCATTACATGTTACTGAAATGACTTTGGCCACTTTATTTAGGTCAAATTTAAATAATCAGTTCTTACTTTATCCAAAATAATTTTATATTTTAAACCATCTGAGTCTGTCAAATTATCCCAATTGCATGAAAAGGATTCAAACAAAACAGCTCACTAGTTTAAATTATATTGAAATTAGCCTAAAATCAGCTGTCACAAAAAATAATGTGGCCAAAGCAATACAAATACTATCTAACTCACCATGGCTATCACACTTCAATGATCCACAATAGGTACCGGTGTTTATATATATATCACACACATGATTTCACAGGAAGATGAATAAATGTCACACAAATGTCAATAAATAATACAGTTCCCTCTGCAGTGTCGAATCGAAGATGGTGTTATGCCGGCATCTGTAGGCTCAGGATGGGTTGCAGAACCAGTTCTTGGGCGCCAGTGAAACAGGCCTTACTCAGGGCGTCATATAGACGGATAACGTCCAGGCGGACTGTGCCACAACCAACTCAGTAGTTTATATTACCAATACCATTTATTCAGTCATCATTAACGGGGATTCTGAAATGCACAATAGTTAATAATTATACAACTGATATACAATTATCACCTTGTAAGCTATGAAATGAAATTGGTATAACATTAAAAACCATAATAATCAATAAAGTAAGTGAAATACATCCCGTACACTCCCAACAATCCACATCACATAATACCCTATGTGATTGTCACTTAATATTGCAGTACTAATCTACAAATCCTATTTTTACAAATACATCACTGAGAGCTGTTAAGCAGCAGCCAGGTATCCAACCTGCCAACCAGTCACAAGCAAAGCGAGAATCTGGGTATCGCCAGATACTAGCCAGACTTGAAGCTGTTTGGCTGTGGTTGTACATACCAATAATCCAATATATTATTTCATTATCAGTAAACATAGATTTCAGACCTACTTTTCACATTTAAAAATATCACTGACCCTAGCAGTAGAATAAAAACAATAGCTATATACATATTACCACAGTCCCTCACATATTTATATCTTACTTCACAATAAAACAATTCTTACCAGATTGTGGATCCAATTCCCTCACACTACCATCACATCACTTCGCTCATACCATAACACCAATCATACTGTGCAGGTTAGCTGTAAAAATAATAACCCATAACCATTCATGCAATTCGCTAAATATGTGTAAAATGTGAATCCGAACCGATAGAATGACGAGCCGGTAGATCGAAAGTAGGATACACACAAACGAATGAAGATCGAAAATGCAATCTGACTTGAAACACAAACGACAACCAGTATAACTCAAATCGAGATAAATACTAACATAACTGAATAAATACTAACCAAATCAAATTTACGATGACACACATATTAAATATAAACGATGAAATAATTTTAACAATATCAGATGGACAGCCAACATTTGAAATCACCAAGGAATTTTTTGTCATGTTTTCATCACGTGACCTGAAACCCGCGAAAAGTACAAATCCTTCAAAGCTTCAAAGGTAAAACATACGAATACCTATAAGGACAATCTATAAGCTCTGCTCTTATGGCTCACTCCCATATCTTGCCACTAAACGGACCTGGTAAATCAACAAAAGTAAAATAATAAGTCAAGTTTAAAAGAATGGCTAAAATCACATCTGCTACAATCATACCATGCTTGAGATATGAGAGTGACCCACTTTCAAAAATTTTGGCCACGCCCACCTTTTATGTCAAAATGCATGTGTGTACGTCAGGAATGCTTTAGGGGATCAAATATGTGATTTCCAGCAATTATGAAAAATGCACTTAATGACCCCGAGGTGAAGTTCGTGACCTTGATCCATATTTCAAGACTTCCTCGAGTGACGACTCATTTGGTGTTGGTCCCAGGTCTATACGTCATACCATGCTTGAGATATGAGCGTGACTCATTTTCAAAACACCCCTACAGACACCACTAATACCCCAGGAATCTGAAAAATATAGGTGGCCGAGAACTTGTGACTGTCTATCAGCATGCCAAAAATTAACGAGACAGGGCAATTCGTTTTCGAGTTATCTTGCGGACAAAAAAGTGATGAAAAGACAGAAGACCAGGAGATGAAGAAGAAAAAAAAGAAACCGTGCAAAAACAGTAGTCTGTGTGTTTCACACAGACTAATAATCTGTAAAAACAGATTATTAAATGAAAAATTCCTGAGTATTGCACAAGGGTCTCACCCACAAACTTCAACAAAATGCCGTTCGTGAAAACTTACTGAGATGGTCTAAAATATCCAACGGAAGGAAACAAATAGTCTTGTTACACAACACATTATCTCCTTAGAAGAAAGGAATAGAGAGTATACCATAAAGAGGAATAGATAACGAGATAAATAACGTAAAGAAATAGCATAACTTGATGAATATCGTACAAACTATAAAGACGAATAACTCAAATAGATGTGAATAGCATAATGAAATGAAAAATGTAAAGAGATGAATAGCATGCAAACTATAAAGACGAAAAGCATAAGGAGGCGAATAGCATAAATAGACGTGAATAACGTAAAGATATGAACAGCACAAAGAGACGAATAGCGTAATGAAATGAACAGCACAAAGAGACGAATAGCGTAATAAAATGAACAGCACAAAGAGACGAATGGCGTAATGAAATGAACAGCATAAAAAGACGAATAACATGCAAACTATACGAACGAATAGCATAAAGATGCGAATAGCATAAATAGACTTGAATAGCGTAAAGAAATGAACAGCACAAAGAGACGAATAGCATAAAGAATTGGACAGCATAAAGAGACGAATGGCGTAATGAAATGAACATCATAAAGATACGAATAGCGTCATAAAATGAACAGCACGAAGAGACGAACAGCGTAATGAAATGAACTTCATAAAGATACGAATAGCGTCATAAAATGAACAGCACGAAGAGACGAACAGCGTAATGAAATGAACTTCATAAAGATACGAATAGCGTAATAAAATGAACAGCACGAAGAGACGAACAGCGTAATGAAATGAACTTCATAAAGATATGAATAGCGTAATAAAATGAACAGCACGAAGAGACGAACAGCGTAATGAAATGAACTTCATAAAGATACGAATAGCGTAATAAAATGAACAGCACGAAGAGACGAACAGCGTAAAGAAATGAACAGCATAAAGAGACGGATAGCGTTATAAAACGAACAACACAAAGAGACGAATAGCGTAATGAAATGAACAGCACAAAGAGACGAATAGCGTAATAAAATGAACAGCACAAAGAGACGAATGGCGTAATGAAATGAACAGCATAAAAAGACGAATAACATGCAAACTATACGAACGAATAGCATAAAGATGCGAATAGCATAAATAGACTTGAATAGCGTAAAGAAATGAACAGCACAAAGAGACGAATAGCATAAAGAATTGGACAGTACAAAGAGACGAATAGCGTAATGAAATGAACATCATAAAGATACGAATAGCGTCATAAAATGAACAGCAAGAAGAGACGAACAGCGTAAAGAAAAGAACAGCATAAAGAGACGAATAGCGAAATAAAATGAACAGCACAAAGAGATGGATAACGTAAAGAAATGAATATCATAAAGAGACGAATAGGGTAATGAAATGAACAGCATAAAGGGACGAATGCCATGCAAACTATAAGGACGAATGGCATAAAGAGGCGAATAGCATAAATAGACTTGATTGCGTTAAGAAATGGACAGCACAAAAAGACGAATAGCGTAATGAAATGGACAGCATAAAGCGACGAATAGCGTAAAGAAATGAACAGCACAAAGAGACGAATAGCGTAATGAAATGAACATCTTAAAGATACGAATAGCGTAATAAAATGAACAGCACGAAGAGACGAACAACGTAAAGAAACGAACAGCATAAAGAGACGAATAGCGAAATAAAATGAACAGCACAAAGAGACGGATAACGTAAAGAAATGAACAGCATAAAGAGACGAATAGCGTAATAAAATGAACAGCATAAAGAGACGAATAGCGTAATGAAATGAACAGCATAAAGAGACGAATAGCGTAATGAAATGAACAGCATAAAGAGACGAATAGCGTAATGAAATGAACAGCACAAAGAGACGAATAGCGTAATGAAATGAACAGCATAAAGAGACGAATAGCGGAATGAAATGAACAGCATAAAGAGACGAATAGCGTAATGAAACGAACAGCATAAAGAGACGAATAGCGTGATGAAACGAACAGCATAAAGAGACTAATAACATGCAAACTATAAGAACAAAGAGCATAAAGAGGCGAATAGCACAAATATACTTGAATAGCGTAAAGAAATGAACAGCACAAAGAGACGAATAGCGTAATGAAATGAATAGCATGAAGAGACGAATAGCATGCAAACTATGAAGACGAAAAGCTTAAAGAGACGAATAACATAAAGAGACGTGAATAGCGTAAAGAAATGAAAAGCATAAAGAGATGAATAGCGTAATGAAATGAACAACATAAAGAGACGAATAGCATGTAGACTGTAAAGACGCAAAGCATAAACAGACGAATGTTGAGCATACAAAACAGGCGAATAGCATAAGGAGACGAATAGCACAAAGAGAGAATCGCATAAAGACATGAACAGAATACAGACACGAATATTGTGCATACTCTAGTAGACGAATAACATAAAGACACGAATATTGTGATACTCTAACAGACTAGTAGCATAAAGTCACGAATATTGTGCACATTCGAATAGACGAATAGCATAAAGTCACGAATATCAATTGCTATAGCATAAAATCACGAATATCAATTGAAAATGAAACCAAATCCATTGCAGTGAGTGAATATAAACCCAAATTGGTTCATATTCACTCAACCCAGTTGATTTGGGTTGATTTATAAAGACCATTAGCATGCATACATAAAGAGAAGCTAATGGCTACATCTTCTCTTGTTGTAACAGGCGTGACATTATTGGACAAAACGATTTAACCCTTTACCTAACGTAACGACCAAAACCGTCCAGCGCTATTCTCAAAAATCGCCAAATAATTTTCATTATTTTTATCATTTTTTGTCTCAAAAACATAGGTTATGACCCCTCGTTGGAACGAGCTCGACGAGCTCGTTCCAACGAGGTGTCATAACCTATGTTTTTGAAATAAAAAATTAAAAAAATTAGTTATTCAAGAATTATTTTTGCAAGTGTCGTCTGCTTTTCAGGTTAGGTAAAGGGTTAAGGAAAGATGATCGTATATGTACAATGCATTGTTTGGACAGAGTATCTTCCAATACATACTTGCACTTGTCAACATCTGACAATTACAAAATGACGTTTCTGAGGATTATTTTTATGTTTAGAAAATTTCTCAAGTGGCCGAATATTAGTGGCTAACTTTCGTACCTCCATCGCACACACAAGTGGCCGAATATTAGTACCTAACTTCCCTCTATCAGCCGCGCTCACACACTCAGGGAAAATCTCTCAAGTGGCCGAATATTAGTGGCTAACTTCCTTATCTCCACTACACACACACTCAGAGAAAATCCCTCAAGTGGCCGAATATTAGTCACTATCTACCCTATCTCCAACGCCCACACTCACACTCAGAGAATATCTCACAAGTGGCCGAATATTAGTGGCTATCTTCCCTCCCTCCACCGCACACATAAGTGGCCGAATATTAGTACCTAACGTCCCTACCTCCAACGCACACACACACTCAGAGAAAATCTCTCAAGTGGCCGAATATTAGTGGCTAACTTTCCTCCCTCCACCGCACACATAAGTGACCGAATATTAGTTCCTAACTTCCCTATCTCCACCGCACACACACACTCAGAGAAAATCTCTCAAGTGGCCGAAAATTAGTGGCTAACTTTCCTCCCTCCACCGCACACATAAGTGGACGAATATTAGTACCTAACTTCCCTATCTTCACCATACACACACACTCAGAGAAAATTTCCCAACTGGCCGAATATTAGTGGCTCACTTCCCTACCTCCACCGCACACACAAGTGGCCGAATATTAGTACCTAACTTCCCTACCTCCACCGCACACACGCTCAGAGAAAATCTCCCATGTGGCCGAATATTAGTTGCTAACTTCCCTACCTCCACCGCACACACAAGTGGCCAAATATTAGTACCTAACTTCCCTACCTCCACCGCACACACACTCAGAAAAAATCCCCAAGTGGCCGAATATTAGTGGCTAACTTCTCTTTCTTCATCGCACACACACACTCAGAGAAAATCTCCCACGTCAACGAATATTCGTGGCTAACTTCCCTACCACCACCGCACACACAAGTGACCGAATATTAGTACCTAACATCCCTACCTCCACCACACACTCAGAGAAAATCTCCCAAGTGGCCGAATATAGTGGCTAACTTCTCTATCTTCACCGCACACACACACTCAGAGAAAATCTCCCAAGTGGCCGAATATTAGTGGCCAACCTCCCTACCTTCACCGCACATACAAGTGGCCGAATATTAGTACCTAACTTCCCTCTATCCGCCGCGCTCACACACTCAGAGAAAATCCCCCAACTGGCCGAATATTAGTGACTAACTTCCCTAACTCCAACGCACATACACACTCAAAGAAAATCTCCCAAGTGGCCGAATATTAGTGGCTAATTTCCCTACCTCCACCGCACACATAAGTGACCGAATATTAGTTCTTAACTTCCCTATCTCTACCGCACATACACACTCAGAGAAAATCTCCCAACTGGCCGAATATTAGTGGCTAACTTTCCTCCCTCCACCACACACATTAGTGACCGAATATTAGTTCCTAACTTCCCGATCTCCACCACACACACACACTCAGAGAAAATCTCCCAACTGGCCGAATATTAGTGGCTAACTTCCCTCCCTCCACCGCACACATAAGTGGCCGAATATTAGTACCTAACTTCCCTATCTCCACCGTACACACACACACACACACACACACATACTCAGAGAAAATTTCCCAAGTGGCCGAATATTAATGGCTCACTTCCCTACCTCCACCGCACACACAAGTGGCCGAATTTTAGTACCTAACTTCCCTACCTCCACCGCACACACACTCAGAGAAAATCTCCCAAGTGGCCGAATATTAGTGGCTAACTTCCCTACCTCCACCGCACACACAAGTGGCCGAATTTTAGTACCTAACTTCCCTACCTCCACCGCACACACACTCAGAGAAAATCCCCACGTGGCCGAATATTAGTGGCTAACTTCTCTTTCTTCACCGCACACACACACTCAGAGAAAATCTCCCAAGTGAACGAATATTCGTGGCTAACTTCCCTACCTCTACCGCACACACAAGTGGCCGAATATTAGTACCTAACATCTCTACCTCAACCACACACCCACACACTCAGAGAAAATCTCCCAAGTGGCCGAATATTAGTGGCTAACTTCTCTATCTTCACCGCACACACACACTCAGAGAAAATCTCCCAAGTGGCCGAATATTAGTGGCCAACCTCCCTACTTCCACCGCACACACAAGTGGCCGAATATTAGTACCTAACTTCCCTACCTCCACTGCACACACACACTCAGAGAAAATCTCCCAAGTAGACGAATATTAGTGGCTAATTTCCCTACCTCCCTAACTCCACCGCACACAAAAGTGACCGAATATTAGTACCTAGCTTTCCCACTTCCACGGCACACCCACACGCTCAGAGAAAATCTCCCAAGTGGCCGAATATTAGTGGCTAACTTCCCTACTTCCACCGCACACACACACTCAGAGAAAATCCCCAAGTGGCCGAATATTAGTGGCTAACTTCTCTATCTTCACCGCACTCACACACACTGAGAGAAAATCTCCCAAGTGGCCGAATATTAGTGGCCAACCTCCCTACCTCCACCGCACAAACAAGTGGCCGAATATTAGTACCTAACTTCCCTACCTCCACCGCACACACACACTCAGAGAATATCTTCCAAGTAGACGAATATTAGTGGCTAATTTCCCTACCTCCCTAAGTCCACCGCACACAAAAGTGGCCGAATATTAGTACCTAGCTTCCCCACCTCCAAGGCACACCCACACGCTCAGAGAAAATCTCCCAAGTGGCCGAATATTAGTGGCTAACTTCCCTACATCCACAGCACACACACACACAGAAAATATCTCCCAAGTAGACGAATATTAGTCGCTAATTTCCCTACCTCCCTACCTCCACCGCACAAACAAGTGGCCGAATATTAGTACCTATCTTCCCCACCTCCACCGCACACACTCAGAGAAAATCTCTCAAGTGGCCGAATATTAGTGGCTAACTTCCCTACCTCCACCGCACATACAAGTGACCGAATATTAGTACCTAACTTCCCTATCTCCACCACACACACACACACACACACAAGTGGCCGAATATTAGTACCTATCTTCCCTGCCTTCACCGCACACCCACACACTCCGAGAAAATCTCTCAAGTGGCCGAATATTAGTACCTAACTTCCACACCTCCGCCGCACACACAAGTGGCCGATTATTAGTGCCTAACTTCCCTACCTCCACGGCAAACACACACACTCAGCGAAAATCTTCTAAGTGGCCGAATATTAGTATCTAACTTCCATACCTCAACCGCACACACAAATGGCCGAATATTAGTACCTAACTTCCATACCTCAACCGCACACACAAATGGCCGAATATTAGTACCTAACTTCCCTACCTCCACCGCAGACCTACACATTCAGAGAAAATCTCTCAAGTGGCCGAATATTTGTAGCTAACTTCCCTACCTCCACCGCACACACACGTGGCCGAATATTAGTACCTAACTTCCCTACCTCCACCGCACACCCACACACTCCGAGAAAATCTCTCAAGTGGCCGAATATTAGTACCTAACTTCCACACCTCCGCCGCACACACAAGTGGCCGATTATTAGTGCCTAACTTCCCTACCTCCACGGCAAACACACACACTCAGCGAAAATCTTCTAAGTGGCCGAATATTAGTATCTAACTTCCATACCTCAACCGCACACACAAATGGCCGAATATTAGTACCTAACTTCCATACCTCAACCGCACACACAAATGGCCGAATATTAGTACCTAACTTCCCTACCTCCACCGCAGACCTACACATTCAGAGAAAATCTCCCAAGTGGCCGAATATTAGTACTTAACTTCCATACCTCCACCGCACACACACACATGGCCGAATATTAGTACCTAACTTCCCTACCTCCACCGCAGACCCACACACTCAGAGAAAATCTCCCAAGTGGCCGAATATTAGTACCTCACTTCCGTATCTCCACCGCACACACAAGCGGCCGAATATTAGTAGCTAACTTCCCTACCTCCACAGCATACACACACTCAAAGAAAATCTCTCAAGAGGCCGAATATTGGAGCCTAACTTCCCTACCCCCCCCCCTCCACCCCCTCCCCCTCCGACACACACACACACTCAGAGACATCCCGTTGTCCTCGGGTGTTCAAACATAGTCAGACTAAATAAAGTGTGTGGGACGGGGCGGAAGAGACAAAATATACACTTCATTTCATCTCGTGCTGGGTTAAGAGTGTGTATCCACAACAGGGTAGGGTCCGAGGTCTCCCCAGGAGAATTAAATTTCCTTGTTAAAAAGAGTACTCTGATCCCGTATTGGAAGTTTAACCCTTTGAACCCTCGTTTCCTGTAATGGTATCGCCTTTCTGTACACTTACAATGAGATGGGTTAGACCAATATCAATATACAGGGAGGATAAAATAATAACTGCAGTCCACAGTCGTCTAGCTGCAGACTGCAGTTATTATTTTATCTTCAATGCCCGTGTATAGACCTCTTATAATAAGACACCGGCTACAGACTGCAGTTATTATTTTATCTTCAATGCCCCGTGTATAGACCTCTTATAATAAGACACCGGCTACAGACTGCAGTTATTATTTTATCACCAATGCCCCGTGCATAGACCTCTTATAATAAGACACCGGCTACAGACTGCAGTTATTACTTTATCATCAATGCCCCGTGCATAGACCTCTTATAATAAGACACCGGCTACAGACTGCAGTTATTACTTTATCATCAATGCCCGTGTATAGACCTCTTATAATAAGACACCGGCTACAGACTACAGTTATTATTTTATCATCAATGCCCGTGTATAGACCTCTTATAATAAGACACCGGCTACAGACTACAGTTATTATTTTATCATCAATGCCCCGTGCATAGACCTCTTATAATAAGACACCGGCTACAGACTGCAGTTATTACTTTATCATCAATGCCCCGTGCATAGACCTCTTATAATAAGACACCGGCTACAGACTGCAGTTATTACTTTATCATCAATGCCCCGTGTATAGACCTCTTATAATAAGACACCGGCTACAGACTACAGTTATTATTTTATCTTCAATGCCCGTGTATAGACCTCTTATAATAAGACACCGGCTACAGACTACAGTTATTATTTTATCTTCAATGCCCCGTGTATAGACCTCTTATAATAAGACACCGGCTACAGACTACAGTTATTATTTTATCATCAATGCCCGTGTATAGACCTCTTATAATAAGACACCGGCTACAGACTGCAGTTATTATTTTATCTTCAATGCCCCGTACATAGACCTCTTATAATAAGACACCGGCTACAGACTACAGTTATTATTTTATCATCAATGCCCGTGTATAGACCTCTTATAATAAGACACCGGCTACAGACTACAGTTATTACTTTACCATCAATGCCCCGTACATAGACCTCTTATAATAAGACACCGGCTACAGACTACAGTTATTATTTTATCTTCAATGCCCCGTGTATAGACTTCTTATAATAAGACACCGGCTACAGACTACAGTTATTATTTTATCTTCAATGCCCGTGTATAGACCTCTTATAATAAGACACCGGCTACAGACTACAGTTATTATTTTATCTTCAATGCCCCGTGTATAGACCTCTTATAATAAGACACCGGCTACAGACTACAGTTATTATTTTATCTTCAATGCCCAGTGTATAGACCTCTTATAATAAGACACCGGCTACAGACTACAGTTATTATTTTATCTTCAATGCCCCGTGTATAGACCTCTTATAATAAGACACCGGCTACAGACTACAGTTATTATTTTATCTTCAATGCCCCGTGTATAGACCTCTTATAATAAGACACCGGCTACAGACTGCAGTTATTATTTTATCTTCAATGCCCCGTGTATAGACCTCTTATAATAAGACACCGGCTACAGACTGCAGTTATTATTTTATCTTCAATGTCCCGTGTATAGACCTCTCTCTTATAATAAGACAAAAATGGGACGAAATTATGCCTTGGACCGATACATCGCTCATACGAGTTCAAAGGGTAAAGGACCCAGAAAGTAAAGCAATAACTATTATAAAATGGATCAACAAGTAACAGAGTGAGTGCATGAACAAGTTTGGTGGATTTCAAGCATTAACGTATAAAGGGTTGACATATTTCAAGAAACGAGGGGGAGACAAGACCCCCCCCCCCCCCCCCCACACACACACACCGACTCGGGGCTACACCGCTACGCATGTGATATGCACATACTCAAGTTTATGTTGAATGTGTCAGGTAATTTAATTTTGTTCGCAAAGGAAACATGCAACAAACTTTCTGCAACATCACAAAATAGGTCGCATATTAATTACTCAGGCAGTGGTAATCGATAACGTGGGTATTATTTTACAATAATAATCTATAATTACTCCATAATTGCATATCTTTAATGATTTATTATCAAAATACTAATATTACATTATGATATGTAATGAGCAGATATCACAAGACCCTTCAAACTGTGTTGTATTTCCATTGACCTCAAACGACTCCGTATAGTGTTTTTAACCTTTTACCCAGCGCGAAGATTATCAAAATGTATGGGAGCGCGGTGGCTCAGTAGGTAGAGGTGCAGGCTGCAAGCCGAGAGGTCCTCGGTTCGAATCCCACCTGCGGCAACCGCGTTGTGTCCTTGGGCAAGACACTTCATCTCCATTGCCCGCGTGGGGGCACGATGACGCCGTGTACTAAGGCGTACTGCACGTCGATGGTACGCATGTCTTCAACCAATCTAACCCTGCCTGTGCTGCTGTGCGGAGTTACGATGTTGGGGAGCTGGCAGCTGCTCGTCGTTGCTCGGTGGTTCTCTCCGGGTACTCCAGCTTCCTCCACTCGTAAAACTGTCACGGTCATGATTAGCCATTGTGCATAAATATGTGACCTTAAACCCCAATAAATAAATAAATATCAAAATCTATTATTTCAATTGTTGTTTCTTAAAGATAAAAAAAACAGCAGAATCAGATCATGTGATCCTCCTCATTGGAACGAGCTCGACGAGCTCGTTCCAATGAGTGGGTCACATGATATGGTTTTGAGGAAATTTTTGGAAAAATATATTTTTTTCAACTGCTTATTTTGTAAATTAGGCGGGTTATATGGCCGATTCATTGGAGTTGACTGATACCGCCAGCGACTCAAGTCTGGAAGGGTGGATGGGGATGGAGGGGGGGGTACATTTTCCTCCACCTTTGTGGGTGGGGGTATTCTATATTAGCACTGTTTAGTTTAGATTTTCGTCAAATTCCGCAAAAAAAGTTAAAGCCTTCAAAGCGAGTGAACAGATGATTGTAAGCTTGTTTTCATCATATGTATGTTTTATTAGACGCGTAACCAGTTGTCACATGATATGGTTTTGTTGAAATTTTTGAAAAATATGTTTTTTCAACTGTTTATTTTGTAAATAAAGCGGACGGATACCGCCGATTCGTTAGGTAAAAGGTTAAATTATACCGCCATCGACTTGGCTCTGGAAGGGTTGGGGGTAGGGGAGGAAATACATTCACATTTGTGATGTTGGGTATTCTATAATACCATCTTTAGTTTAGATTTCCGTCAAGTTTCCAAAAAAGGTTAAAACTTTCACAACGAGTCAACAGGTAATTATAAGCTAGTCGACGTGTAATACACCGCAGAACACATCGTCGACGTGCAATACACCTCAGAACACATCGTCGACGTGTAATACACCTCGGAACACATCGTCGACGTGCAATACACCTCAGAACACATCGTCGACGTGCAATACACCTCAGAACACATCGTCGGCGTGCAATACACCTCAAAACACATCGTCGGCGTGCAATACACCTCAGAACACATCGTCGACGTGCAATACACCTCAGAACACATCGTCGACGTGCAATACACCTCAGAACACATCGTCGACGTGCAATACACCTCAGAACACATCGTCGACGTGCAATACACCTCAGAACACATCGTCGGCGTGCAATACACCTCAGAACACATCGTCGACGTGCAATACACCTCAGAACACATCGACGACGTGCAATACACCTCAGAACACATCGTCGACGTGCAATACACCTCAGAACACATCGTCGACGTGCAATGCACCTCAGAACACATCGTCGACGTGCAATACACCTCAGAACACATCGTCGACGTGCAATACACCTCAGAACACATCGTCGACGTGCAATGCACCTCAGAACACATCGTCGACGTGCAATACACCCCAGAACACATCGTCGACGTGCAATGCACCTCAGAACACATCGTCGACGTGCAATATACCTCAGAATATTAGTGGCTAACTACCCAACCTTCAGCGCACACATAAGTGGTTGAATATTAGTACCTAACCTCCCTATCTTCACCGCACACACTGTCAGAAAAAATCTCCCAAGTGGCCGAATATTAGTGGCTAATTTCCCTACCTCCACCGCACACACACACTCAGAGAAAATCTGCCAGGTGGACGAATATTAGTGGCTAACCTCCCTACCTCCACCGCACAAACAAGTGGCCGGATATTAGTACCTAACTCCACATATCCACCGCACACTCACACACTCAAACAAAATCTCACGAGTGGCCGAATATTAGTGGCTAACTTCCCTACCTTCACCGCACACACAAGTGGCTGAATATTAGTAACTAACTTCCCTACCTTCACCGCACAAACAAGTGGCCGAATATTAGTACCTACCACCCTATATCCATCGCACACACACACACACAGAGAAAATCTCACAAGTGGACGAATATTAGTGGCTGACTTCCCTATCTCCACCGCACACACACTCAGAGAAATTCTCACAAGTGGACGAATATTAGTGGCTATCTTCCCTACCTCCACCGCACACACAAGTGACCGAAAATTAGTACCTAACTTCCCTGTCCCCACCGCAAACACACACACACTCAGAAAAAATTTCCCAAGTGGAAAGTTTAAAAAAAAATCAGCAGTATCAGATCAGTGATTCCCCTCCAATGAGGGGGACACATGATATGGTTTGGTTGAAATTTTTTGAAAAATATATTTTTTTCAACTCCTTATTTTGTAAATTAGGCGGGTTTATATGGCCGATTCGTTAGAGTTAACTGATACCGCTTTCGACTCAATTCTGGAAGGGTGAATGGGGGGGGGATACTTTCCCCTCCACATTTGTTTGGGGGGGGGGGAGGGGTATTCTATACTAGCACTGTTTTGTTTAGATTTTCGTCAAGTTTCGAAAAAAGATTAAAGCTTTCAAAGCGAGTGAACAGATGATTACAAGCTTATTTCCATCATATGTATGCTTTATTAGACGCGCAACCATGTTCACATGATATGGTTTTGTTGAATTTTTTTTTAAAATATGTTTTTTCAACTGTTTATTTTGTAAATAATGCGGACGGATACCGCCGATTCGTTAGGTAAAAGGTTAAATTATGCCGCCATCGACTTGGATCTGGAAGGGTTGGGGGTGGGGAGGAAATACATTCACATTTGTGGTGTTGGGTATTGTATAAAATCATCTTTAGTTTAGATTTCCGTCAAGTTTCGAAAAAAGAATAAAATTTTCACAACGAGTCAATAGGTAATTATAAGCTCGTCGACGAGCAATACACCTCAGAACACATCGTCGACGTGCAGTACTTCTCAGAACACATCGTCGACGTGCGATACACCTCAGAACGTATCGCCGCCGTGCAATGCACCTCAGAACACATCGTCGACGTGCAATACACATCAGAACGCATCGTCGATGTGCAATACACCTCAGAACACATCGTTGACGTGCAATACACCTCAGAAGACATCGTCGACAATACACCTCAGAACACATCATCGACGTGCAATACACCTCAGTTGTTACTAATCACATCGCGGACATTACACCTCAGAACACATCGTCGACGTGCAATACACCTCAGAACACATCGTCGACGTGCAATACACGTCAGAACACATCGTCAATGTGCAATACACATCAGAACGCATCGTCGACGTGCAGTACTCCTCAGAACACATCGTCGACGTGCAATACACCTCAGAACACATCGCCGGCGTGCAATACACCTCAGAACACATCGTCGACA